>CM025629.2:5601531-5635217 GCA_014621495.2 Entosphenus tridentatus
ATGATGATGATGATGACAATGATGATGATGGTCATACTTTGGATTCTCTTGGGAGGCTCCCTGTCGGACGAGATGGCCCCGACCGCCCCTGCCAAGGGCTGTCTCACGCCGCCACCGCCACCGCCGCCGCCGCCTCCGTGTGTCTCTCTCCCCGCGGCCGCTCCAGGAGGAGGCTCCACCAGGGCTGGACGCTGCAGCCTCTGCGAGATCTCTTCCCCGGCCAAACCAAGCCAACAGAGTCGCAGCGCAGCGCACACACGCAGCACACCCATATTGGCTTCCTGCATTCTGAGCAGTTTACTCCGGGGGGGTCCTCGCACACGTGAATGCTCATTAATTGGCCGTTAACAACTGAATACATAGAGGGCCGCAGAGATTGGACAGGAATTTGGCTACTGACTAACCACGTGATTGGCGCCTTCCTGCGTGTATGCGCGTGCGTGTGGGGAGCGGTGGCGCAGCGGTTAGCGTGCTACGTTAAGAACCCGGCAGCCCGAGTTCGATTCCCGCTCACGGCCAACACCAGTGACGAATATCTGAACTGGTCCTCGGCCTCCCCTAGGTCAACTCAGCCTCAAAGAGCAGTACCTGGTGTGGTGTATAAACATCGCCAATGGGAAGACAAAAGCGGCAGGGCATGGTGCTGCCATCCCACATAGGTGGTGCTCGCTAAAAGCACTTGCCCCAACAGTCTGTTAAGGCTCTACGGGGGATCTTTGTCTTTGTTACACGGCGGGAGGCCCCAGAACAACACGGCGTTTGCACGAAGGTGATCACTGTCGTTCGTCTCCCAAGGGACGCCAAGCAAACTCCAAATAAACGGAGAGGCACGGCCGTTTATTTTGTTTAATCACTGCCAAGTGGCGCGCGAGCCTCTTTAGAGGAAGGACTTCGAAACGATTATTTAGCCAAGTGTCAAGGACTACACTGGGATAACGGACGATATAAATACGAGACTTTATACATGCGGCACACATATAAATATCAGATGTGTTATGACTCAGGCCGCCTCTTCCCACGGTGGTTCAACTGAGTGGCCGTAATTATGGGTTGTGATTCGATTCAAGAGTGTGTGTGTATTATTATACCCATTGCAGTAAATGGTGGCAGCACCTCTAGCGGCTGCGCTGTAGGTGACACGAACCAATTACACAATCTCTCTCCGTCACCCTCCACGGCACCTCCTGGAGTGGTGGCACAGTGGTTAGCACATTGTGCCATGAACCGGGCAACCCGAGTTCGATTCCCAGCCACGGCTACCATCAGCGACCAGCCCCAAAAGTATGGTCTAACATCCCCCGAGATCGACACGACTTCGGGATGGCCTTCATTCAGCAGTGGATTGACAAAGGGCTGTACATTAACATCATTATTGTTCGTAATAACTCATTGAGACCAGAATAATCTATTTCAAGGGAATTGGTGGATTAATGTAATTGATTGTATGCAGAACTTGTTTCGCACCGCACGTAGCCAACCGTGCTGATCGGTCGTGGCAAGCGTTTCCTGATAGAGTGCAAATCAGTGGCCCTTGCTCTGCACAAGTCTTTGTTGCCGTACCTTGGAAACTCCGTTGTCCATCTTGGAACTGAGCGATAATCTGCAGAGGAAATGATAATTGTGTTATTTCCATACCCCTCTTTAAGAGCGTCATACCTTAGTGTCACACATTTTTAAAAATGATTTGAGGATACTCATGAACAGTGCATGCAAAGTGTCCACTCAAATACAAAGCATTTACATGGGCACGACACATTCATGTCAGAAGGGATGATGATGATGATGGTTGATGGATAAGACTGGTGACGGAATGGCAGCCAAAGGCGAGAGCATGCCTGAGAGAAGGCCCACAGCAGAGATGGAGCGATGAGATCAATCTGCGTGCAGGAAGAAAAGATGGATTGTGGCATTCCAAGGCAGAGAGATGATGAGGGCATGGGAGGGCTTTGATCCAGCAGCGGATAAAAAAAACAGTTGATGATGATAACGATGATGTGCTAATAAATAATTAAAAACGTTTCTTACCTGCTGACCTTCCAAAATATCATCTGCAAAAAAAACATTATCAAAACATTATTATGATGTCCGTTTATTACGAAACTATCATCGAAGCACTGCAACGCTGCTCGACACGAGGTCTCTTTAGTGCTGAATCAATCTCAGTCAAAACAAATCCTCCGCCCTCTGTCCAGCCAGCGGTGTATCTGATTTCACCACAGTTTGCCAATCGGCGGCGTGTAAAAGTAGACCAAAATATCCTCCGTGAGAGGGGCTCTCGAGGGTTCCGTCTAAGCGAGCGAGCGCGGTCATCCCAGGGCTGCGTCTTCACCTGTGCCGACTGCCTAACGAGTGACCGTGCGAACTGCGCGTCGAATTGGCGAGGGGGGGGGGGGACCTGTGAGCACATCGAAGGTGGCCGTGCTGGCAACACGATATTCACAACAGATGCGACGCGCGGCTGCCCAGAATCTGCGCATCGATCGACATGTGGTACATTTCCCCATAGGGGCAGTTTAGTACAGCCGCTGCCGCTGCTGCTTCTGCCGAAGTGTTTACTGGGCCCACTGTGTAAAATCAACACGCTTGTAATTACGCCAATACCACATGATTAACAGTGGCTCCGCTGTTAATCAGGTAAGGCCCATTGAGCTATATAGCTCTTTTTCAGAAGCGACCTGGCCACAAATGATAGCTCAACAAAATGTATTATCACGTCGAAATTTACAGTAGCCAAATGATGTAAACGCGTGCTTCTAAATGCGTAAGGAAAAACCAGAGAAAAATCCACACGACCACGGGGACAACAAGCACACTCCAAATTTCCAGGCGCCAGGGTCGGGATCGAACCCACGATCTCCTATATACCAGGCGAGGTAGTTAACATCTCGCCACCTTGCCTCGCGTTGCGGCGCAGCCGGCAGTGTGCACAGAAGAATGATCCCAAAACCTGCTCACCTCAAAAGCTACTGCATTTTTGGGAGGCTCAAACGGGCACACGAGGTGGGTGAGCTGGCGGTCCCTCCCTCTGTTAGCCCCGCCCAGTTCTACATAGCCACGCCCACTCAACCACTATCCCCGCCCACACGGTGAGTGGTCTTCTCACTCTGTCCGATGATGGCCTCCGAATGTGGCTCAACCCAGGGCGTAATTTCTCACTCGATATTTACCGAAACGCTGCCAGGCTGGCTCAGAGTCTGGATTATGGGTGTAAGGTACAAGCTATGCATCTATTCATAATAATCCTATATTATTGTACCCTATATTCCTACAATGCTATTAACAGGTTGATACAATTTCTGAGGACAAAATACGGCGACTTGGATGAATGTGGTGTGCCAAAGTAACACCCGGAAAAAAAGTTCTGGACTGTTCCGTCTTATGTTAATCACTGGCCCTACGAGACTGTTCCACGTCATCCACACTGAGGTTACCCACCACCACCAACCCTGCAGGTCACAAACATCTCTCTCTGCTTCATCCCTCGCACTGCTGGAATTCATCCCATTGCCTCTCCCAAACTCTTACATTGCTCTTGCTCAATTCAATTAGCGTGTTGACCTCTTGTCTTCGACAACTTCGACAGTGCTGTTTCTTGCTGGCCGCTTGACGTTTCGACCCTTTGGTCCCTGTGCTCAACAACCGCGTTGATAAAAAAAAACGATTCAGCTCACAACACGCCGCACAGTACCCGCTCGCGAAGACGAAGGACAACTCACCCCAAGCCCTGCGGTCCTCTATGTATCAAGGTGTTCCATTTGGACAAGAAGCCCACGGAGAAAACCCCACACGCGCGAGGGGACAACGCTCTATCCCGCACAGACGGAACAGGTCGGCATTTTTTACTGATACCGCCTTCTCCTGGAGAGCCAGGGGTACGGGCTCTTCCTCGACGCCCACCCACCCTTCCACGTGGAAGAGAGATCCACCAACCCTCCCCACCCCCCCCCACATGCGCTGGTGCTACGGAGCCGCGCGCCCATAGCCCCCCCTCCCTCCCCGCCCCCACATCGAACGCCACTCACAGTCGTCGAGTCCGCGGAGCAGCGCGGCGTCGTCCCCGTCGGCCGGCGTGGGCAGCGGGCGTCCGGCCGGCTCGCGCCCGCGCTGCGCCACCTCGTCCTCCGTGAGCTTGCGGATCTTGTACTTGACCTCGGACATGGGGAAGTGGTAGCCCATGCCGGCCGGGCACGTCTCCCGGAACGCGGCTGCGGGCGCGAACACACCACGCGCGCACGGCACGCGCTCGTCACTCTCGCGGCCCGCACTCCCTCCCCACGTGACCCGGTGTTCCACGTGTGTCGCGCATGTGGAGCCGCACTCACTGTGTCCCTCCGGGGGGCAAGGCTCGCAGTTCTTTCCCCAGGCCTTGCCCACGCTGCAGCAGCAGATGTGCTTGGTGAGGGGGATGGCGATGGGCAGCGAGCAGGAGCGGCCGTCGGTGGCGCGGTAGCACAGACCCGTCTTGCCCGAGAGCAGCTTGTCAGCTGGGACGACGGTTCGTTCGACGGAGCGTGCGCAGGGGCGGCACAGGGTGGGGAGGGGTAGCAGCAGCAGTGTTGTCACCATCACTACCGTCACCATCATCATCGTCGTCGTCGCCGTTGGCATTGCTATCATTACTGGCATCGTCAGCGTCATCACGGTCGTGATCATTGCTATCGTCATTTAATTCGTCGTTAATATTCATTGATGATTTGATTTTTACATTAAAAAACTAAATTTTATTTATGTGTGCCATGAAATAGGGCCATTACGCCAATTATATATTGTATTGCTAAGGCCACACACCACACACAGTGTTGTTCTTGACAAATGTGTTTACATTTTTTTGTTAATTGTGCTTGTGCACCACTGGCAAAGCAGCAGCGCGAGCATCAGCAGACAATGTTTTGTTGATCGAGCGTCGCCACCCTACATACACGTCGCGGCGTCTCAGAGCGCTTTACAGCACATCCCATCTCAACGCATTGAGATAGACAACAGCTCCCCTCATCCCAAGGGCAGCTGTACCTGCGTGGCACAAGATGACTCAGCACCTGGCCTGCAAAAAAGGAGCAGTAGGAGCCGATGCTTGCCACGTTTAGTCCCAATCGAGTCACTTGCTTGTCACGATCGTTTCCATTCGTTATGATCAACGTCGTGATCTCATCGTTTGGTAGCGCACTCTGCTACGAGCCCGGAGACACCAATAATAGTGTCCGAGTAACTGAACCCGGTCCTGGGCCTCGCCTAGCTCGACTCAGCCTTAAGTGAGTGACTGGTGCAGTGTGTAAACATCAAAGCTTGGGGAGACAAAGGCGGCCGGGCGCGGTGGTGTCGGCCACACCACCCCCCTCGTGTGTCGTGCCGGTCTTCATAAGTGTTTGCTCACAGCACTTGCTCCAATAGTCTGTTAAAGGCGACACGGGGGAATCTTCGTATGGGTGTTGGTGAGAGATAATGTTGCTCACAGATGCACTGGTGGCTCGTGGAGTCGAAGACGTAGCCGATGAAGCAACTGCAGGTGTAGCTGCCCGGGCTGTTGAGGCACGTGGAGTTGGGGCAGACTCCGCGCAGCTGACACTCGTTAATATCTGCACAATCGGAGCGCACAAACCAAACCCAACCACCCCTCCATAAGCGTGCAAACATTGGACCAACGCCAACCAACGTTTGCATACTCTTTGGTTCTTTCGGTAAAGTCACGTAGGTATAAAATTAAATGAATCACGACGTTTCGGGCGCAACACAAGCGTCCGTCAGCAGGTGGGAAAGCATTTTTATACCCACGTGACTTTACCGAAAGAACCAAAGAGTATGGATTCCTGCGGTCACGAAAACTTCAAATCAAGATTAAAAGTTTGCATGTTGACCGGGAGGGAATCACGCTCGCTCGGACAACCGGGTGGAGCGCCAGCCACAGCTTGCACGCGACGGAAAAGGTGCAGCCCTGCAATTGCTCGCTCATGCCACCGTGGGCAAAAGGTTGCTACGGAGAGATCCATCGAGAGGGTGTTTTTTGGCCTACTCTTCCATGCTGGGAAGACGACTTGGCAAGGGTGCGAGTACCCACGCTTTACCCCACCACACCCAACCTGCCGGTCGACTCACTGTGGCTGTCACCCATTCCCACTGCTGGGCGGACAGAGAGGATTTCAGAAAGCCCCTTCTATTGTTTCAACTGCCACGACGCACCGGGGGAGACCGCGAGTCTAACCGGCGTCATCGGGGTCGCAAGTTCCGGCGTGTTGACCACTCCATTGCCGCCGCCGCCGTCCGGGGCAGGCCACGAGTTGAAAGCCGCAGCGCGACCCTGCCCTGTTATTTTAGTCGGGAGCGTGCGCGCGGGTTTAAACAAAAAAATTGGGACTGTTTTTGCTTTGCGTTAAACCCGAGGGTTAAGTCAATAGCGTCGGAGTGGCGATTAGCCCCGCGATTGCCCGGGTGCCAGGTGCCGCTCACGCTCCTGCCCACCAGCGCCCCCCCCCAACCTACCCCGTTTCGCATTGCTGCCCCAAACAAGAAGAAGAAGCCGCCCACAAATTAGACTTCGTTTCCGACCGAAGGTGGGCTAATGTTTTGACCCAGACATCGCACGGACCCGTCTGTGCCGTGGCGTGTGCACAGCACCTGGCTGCCCCCCCCCCCCCCCCCCCCCTAAATCCCACCGTCCCCGCCCCCCCGAGCAAGCCCTCGTTGGTGCAGAGGGCTTTCATCTGCGCCGAGTTTTTTAACATCCCCAGCCATGGAGGAAGCGCGCTAACGCGCCGCAGATGTGGGGACACGGGCGGTCCTGCTGGCGGGACGGTGAGCGGTGAGTCGAGGAGGAGGAGGGCACTTCACGCCTGGGCTCGGTAAGTGACCAAGGATTCCAGAGGCCTCCACGATGACCACAATGAGGATGATAACGATGATGGACGCACGCGAGGATGCACGTCAATTCTGGGCCATGAGGATCGGGAGTGCTGCGGCGATGCGAATTGATGGTCATTCAACAGTCCCCTTTGCCACTCCGCCGCGCTGTTCGCAGCCCAAACGCGCGAGCGTGGGACTTGGACACCGACGTTCATCCGTTGCGATGAACGACCAAAGCTCGTCACCCCAACAAAACGCTGCCCTGATAACGACAGAGATTACAACGTAGATACAATTCATTCGCATTAATAATATCAATTTACTGGCCTTTGTCAATACGTTGCTGGATGAAGGCCTCCTTATGTCCTGGTGGTTATGAGGACATCAATGGGTTGTTGAAGCTATCTGCCCTGGGCTCTGACCCCATTCAAAGGTTGCCACCTGTCCTGGTTATCCCAGGATCACCAAAATTTTCCCCCTATGGAAATCGATACTTATTGCTGGAACATTACAAATTATGGTTGTCAGTTGCCTAATATTACACGATTACATTGGCGTGGAACTCTCCCCCTTCTTCTGGCATTGTCGGATATTCTTCTTCCCACGATAAGTCCTGTTTTTTGTTTTGTTTTTCATAACCCAGAGGTGCCAACCCCCCTGACCCCGCGCTGGCTGACACCGGCCGGCGACTCTTCCTAGCGGGGCGCTTACAGCCACGACCGCCTCCCACCGTTTGCTCGCCCGCGCGGCGATTGTTATTCCTTCCCAGCCGCCGGGAAATACCTATTTAAAAAAGTATTTAAAAAAACCGCGGCAAACTGCCAAGCCTCTGCTGATCAAAGGCGAATGTAAAAACAGCGGGGGGGGGGGGGGGGAAGAAGCCGGGATTATAAAATGAAGAGCAGGCCCCGCGGTCGTTCGTCAAATTCGGCGAGCTTTGGGATAAAAACCATCGCGTCCCAGCCCATCGCAGCCTGCAGGTCCGCCACAGGGGCGTCGGTCGGCCGTTCACCTCCGTCGCGTTGTGCACACCCAGCCGGCGTCAATGGACGCATTCATAGGCGGTGGGTAATAAAATATTAATTCTTGGAAAGGGGCCTGACATTTTTTTTTCATCATAAGTTTCAACGTATTCGTTTTTACAGAAATTCAATATTTCTTTAAGTTAATGACCGGTCATTTTTTTTTCATCTGACAAGGAAAGCGAGAAAGCGCCAGGTCGTCCACGAGCGGGGCCGCAGGGGTGGACTGGCGGCGCGTCCAAGGGGCCTGCCGCCAGACCGCGATCGCTCTCCGCTACAGCCCGGTGCGGCGTCGTGGAAGGTTCCACGCCTGGAGGCTGCGTGATCACGCTCGGGCTGCCCAATAGGGCTGAGGGCCGAAGCCCTGGAATTTCTCGAAGAAGCCCTAGCCATCCGCCACCTACGTATATTCCACCATGGCTTCCTGCCCGTTAGGTGAGCAGAGATGCATCGACTCATTGATTAAAATCAATTGCTAGGCGAAAAATCCACACATAGCAATACACGCTAACAATTGTGCACCGCCGATTAGCACAGGTGGCTACGAACGGTGCGAAAGAAGTTCTACATACAAATATGCAGCATAGAATCTCTTGCGTGTGTGTGAGAAATAATTTAGTTTGTAATTGTTGAATATAAATGGTGTTGACTTTTTACTTATTTCTTTTTGACCATGTAAGGGCAACTGAGCGATATAGCTCTTTTTCAGAAGTGACCTGGCCACAAATGATAGCTGAAGGAAGTGGCTTATCACGTGGACATTTAAAGCAGCCAAATACTCTAAACCCATGTTTCGAAACGTGGAGGGAGAAACCGCAGGATCCGGAGAAAAATCGTCGCGACCACGTGGAGACATACAAACTCCACATATACAGCAGGCGTCAGGGTCGGGATCGAACCCACGCCCTCCTGTATACTAGGCGAGGTAGTAAACATCTCGCCACCATGGCGTCCAATGACAATGACTCCATGCTCCATTCGCAATCTTTGAAAGCCGCCTTTACACAATCCTGGAATTAGGTCTCGGTGCGCGCCGCTGCACGTTTCACGACTATTATTGTTATCGTTTCGAGACGGTGCTAAAGAATGAAGTGAGAGGAGTAGGGTTCATTTTAGCCACAAGCACTTTGCGGAATGCGTCCCTGCGTCAACACTTTCGTATTATCCCACGGAAACACTTTCACTTTTCAATAATGTAACCACCTCTTGGATTACGCTGGCATCTCGTGAAGACGGTGAGCAGGGAATGTATGTATGTATGTTGAACTGCTTTTGCACCGTACGTAGCCAAGCGTGCTAATTGGAGGTGCGGGGGAAGGACAACAAACTAAACACAAACAGCAGTTCTGAAGAAATTATTTTTTTATCTATTTTGAAAAGTGGCTTCCTCATATCGTTTTTCTCTTGTCTCTCTCTCTCTCTCTTTGACTTCGTCAAAAATGTTTCGCAAAAAAAGCCTGCGAACATTTCCAAGGTTCAATCCATCTTCTGTTTTATGAGCAATCCACAGATGGACGGACCACGGTGAGCATTTTTTTACGAATATTTCTCGCAGGAAGCATGAGGCCGTGAATATACTGCGTCTATAAATGCCCCTGAGAAACGGTGCACCATTCATGCTGAGATGGGTAGCTTTCCCCAGCTTTTAATAAGACGAGGATGAATAATAAACGTTGAGACAAACGACCAGCCAGTGCTATTGCCAGCCCACTGGGGGCCCTAAGCAGAAAATATTTGTTGGGGTGCATCACGATACGAACAGACTCAAGACACGTTTGTGGTAACGAAGTTAAAATTCTTGTTGTGATAATAAACGATGATTTTGTTTGTTTGTTTGTTTACAAGGATCTGATTTCCACTTGGTGGGGTCATATTTTTTTCTACATGAATCTGGGCCCCCGCTTTCTTGAGCTTCTCTGATGCCCCACGACCTTTTGCTTCGTTTGCTTTCGCACTCCCCCCCCCCCCGCCCTGGCGACTACCAACCCAGAGACCGGCGAATTCGTGGGCACGGCGCGACAGCGCGCCCCCTTAAATTTCTCCGAATTCCGTCGTAGTCGTCGCCGCCTAATCCTTTAATGTGCCCAAGACCACATAATTACAGCTTGCAGGCCAAAACCTATTTTCCCAAACTTCCTGCATTTTAGGATGCCCCTAACCCCCCTTTTTATTTTGGCAAACACGTTGATTTAAACGAGGTGGCGGGGGGTGGAGGGGCGGCGTGGGTGAGGAAAAGGATTAGCAAAGCCTTAAAAGCCTGAAACGGTGGCGCTTGCCGACTCGCCCCCCCCCCGCGTACACAATCGAGGAAAGTGCCGCCCAGGCTATCGTGTTTAAGGGCGGCTGGAGGTGAGCGGTGGTGATGGCTTTTTTTAATTATTGCTCCCGTCTGGAAAAAAAAAGAACGCCAAGTGCTTTGTTCCCGTTATAAACATCAAACGCATCAAAGGGCAGGTGTGTGCGTGCGTGCGTGCGTGCGCGCGCCACTGTGCTACGGCAGCCTTAGCTGCTCTGCATTTGGCCGTCTGACCGAGGCCAGCCGAGTGCCGTGCGGCTGGCCTTAAAAGGCGCACATTTTTCCCGCAACCGGAGAGAATCGTCGGAGCGCGCCAAACCCGACCGAAGGTCGCGTACGGCGAGTGGCGGCGTACGTTGAACACGTTTGGCCTCACCCCGCAGGTCGTCTTGGCAAAATAAACTTCTATCAGAATTCTAGATTTGAAGCTTTCGTGACTGCAAGGATTCATATTCTTAGTTCTTTTGGTAAAGTCACGTAGGTAAAAAATGAAATCAAAATTTATAAAATATTTTATTTTATTAATTTTGATTTCATTTGATTTCATTTTTTACCTACGTGACTTTACCGAAAGAACTAAGAATATGAATCCTTGCAGTCACGAAAGCTTCAAATCTAGAATTCTGATAGAATGAAGTAAAAATTAATAAAATACTTTATTTTATTAATTTTGATTTCATTTTTTACCTACGTGACTTTACCGAAAGAACTAAGAATATTCTATCAGAATGGTCACAAGTTCACCTCCCTGCACTGGGTAAAGCTTTTGTCGGGGGGGGGGGGGGGGGCCGCGGGAGTAAAAGTAGGGAGAGGTTGCCACTGTCTGGGTTTGACCCGGACAGCCTGGAAATTCGCTATTGGTGCTCGGGTGGCAGGAATCCATTCGCGTCAAGATCTTCAGCGCCGGTATCGCGCTGCGCTTCGCTTCAGTCGAGTGCACACTTTCGACGAACAGACCCAGAGCGCTGACTGAGAAACGCGTGTGGGGTTAGGTCCGCGGTGGGAAAAGGTGGGCAGCTCTAAGTGCGAGGCCGCTACCGGGTGAGTGGGGGTGGGGCGGTTCCCGTGGGTTACCTTTGCAGTGCGTCGAGTTCTCCCTGCGGAAGCCGTGGGGGCACTCCACCAGCTCGCCGTTCACCATGATGGGCTGCCCTGCAGCGACCGCGGACAAAGAACGAGAGGGGGGGAGGAGGAACAGTCGAGGGGGCTGTTAGTGGGCCCCGTGCCTCCGCCCGGCGCCGCGGCGTGAAAACCGCGCGTCCGCCCTCTCTCTTTCCACACCGAGGGCCCGGGAAAGCCGTGGCCGCTGGCCGGTGAGCTTCCCCTCTGCGGCGGCAGCCCACCGCCGTTTGGAACGCGGCTATCGTGGGTCCCCTTCCGCTGCATTATCGCAGCGGCGGCACAGCAGCGGTCAGTCCACGCCGACTTTTGAGAGACGATCCGAGGCTCCCCCGAACTGTGTCAGCCAGCGCTCGGGCCACACTGGGGGTCTTGGCTCGCGCGTGTTACAAATCGCATTCTTGTTTTGTTATTGTTGTCATTGACCCTCCCCTCCCGCCCGATGGGAGTCACGTCGAGGGAGATACATGAATAATACCTGTGTAGACGTGACACGCAGTACGTTGAACTTCTTTCGTACCGTACGTAGCCAACTGTGCTTATTGGAGGTGCGGGGGGGGATAAACTGAATACAAAAAGGCGGTTCGAAAGAAATTCGTTTTCAATCTAAATGTGTTTAAAAGTGCATAGCTGCAGTGGCTTCTTAATATCAGAAGGGGTGGTGCAGGGTCAACGGCAAGAATTTGGCATAAAACATCCACGTGGCCTAACCAAAAACCAGACGTGGAATCTATGGAACCCTTTTTCCTGCATCAAGATCATGAGAAGAATAACAATAGGCTTGACCCTTTACGACAATAATACAGGAGGTGTTAAGGTGTTCAAACATCAAAATAGGCACCTATTGCAAGGCACCAAGTTTGCATCAACCAAACATGCTTGTGGCAAAACAGGCAAACAAACAAACAGGCATTGACAATGCACGCGCTGTCTTTGAAACTGATTGGCCCTGACGGCTTCGTCTCTCCAGTGTTCGACCAGAGAATGGCAAAAGGCGAACAGCGCAAACGCAATGCACAATTATCAAAGCCTTCATAGCTTGGGTTGAGCAATCATTGCGCGGGCTACGGGGACCTACGTTTGAAGTGATGCCCTCGCTAAAAGTGTAGCAGCCACCACGTGGTGGCCCCTACCGTGTCCCAGACCCTCCCGTCAACCCTGTCACGAACGGTCAGCCACACCGTCAGAAAAACGGCGCTCTTCCTCACCCGATCAGCATCCCAATCCACGAAAAAAACCATCCTCATTCCTCACCCGATCCTGAAACAAATCCCGATCGCTAATCCCGACACTCTTCCCATGTTCCAATCCCCACGCTACCGTCCCCCCACGAGCACAACACCGCATCGCCACGAGTGCCAACGCCAAATGAGGACCGAAGGCTGCACAGTGCCCGTAGGAGAGACGATAGGCCGTGGATCTTCTCTCTCGGTGAGAGGGGGCGAGCGACTCTGGGCGAGGGGTGGCTGGGACAGGGGGGGGGGGGGGCCCCCCCCCGGGGGCCCCCCCCCCGCGGGGGGGTGGGGGGGGGGGGGGGGGGGGAAGGGGGGGGGGGGGGGGGGGTGCAGCCACTCAGCGTCCACACGGGGAAACCCTTCAACCGCACGTCCCCGGCTCGCTGCTTGACCACCCATTCTGCCGGCGACCTCTGACCAATTGCGAAACGACCCAAAAGCCGTTTAACTTAATTGCTCAGAGCTATCAGACCGGCTAATTGCCTATCCGCCCCGCCCCGCCTCCAACCCCCAACTCAAGTACCTCCTCCTAATTGAAACAGAGGCTCGCGCAGCCCACGGCGCCCGCTCTTGCCGTGGCGCTGTGGCCTGGACGTCGGGCATCGCGGGCCGGAGACACGCCACGTCTTCCTCGTTCGTCCACGTGCACCGCGGTGGCGAGATGTTAACTGCCTTGCCTGGTATGCAGTAGGTCATGGGTTCAACCCTGACACCTGTATATTTGGAGTTTGCATGTCTTTTTCTCTCTCCGTGGTCGTGTGGATTTTTCTCCGGGTCCTCCAGCTTTTCCCTCCACATTTTAAATCAAAGCGCGTTCAGAGCGTTTGGCTGCTATACATTTGCACTTGATGATTAAAACCACTTCGTTGGGCTGTCACTTGTGACAGCCAGGTCGCTTCGGATTAAGAGCTACAAAGCTCGGTGGGCCTTACCTGGCATCACAAAAAATAGTTCCATAATTTTTAATTTGCAAACAACTCGTGGCGTCGTCGTCGGTAGTTTGAAAAAAAAACGCAAAATTCTCGTCCCGGGCGCAGTCCCGGCTCCACAGACGACGCGACCCACAAGGTGGGGGGGGGACCCCCCTCCGAGTGTGTTGAGAAATGGAGGGGGGGGGGGATCAGGAGCCTTTCTGGTACAAATTAAAATTCTTCGCGTTTCGCCGGTGTAAAGTCACACCGGAGCGCCCGAGGAACGGCGTACACACACACACACACACGAGGCGACGCTCGTGAGGGCCTGGCGGTTGAGGCACAGCGCTGGCCCCTCGTAATGAAAACTCTCCACGTGTTTTACGCGACGGCGGTAATATACGTTCTTTTCGGATTATCTGGGTAATGTATATTGGACGCCGCATATGGCTGGAAGCGAAAGGGAGAAAAAAGTGAGATTGAAGATATTCCATGTGGCGGTGTTATGTCTCCGCGCGATCTCATGCCATCTCCGCCTCCCTCTCTTGCAAAGCTCGTAAGAGTCCGCCGAGATCCTGGGTCCGATTCCGGGTTTCAGCCGCCTGTGATTAAACTCCCCCGGGGTTCCCAAGTGCAGCGAGATGTTGGTCTTAGCCCGATCTCCAATAACTGCACGAGAAAAAAAATCCGCAATATTTAATTTAGTCCTGCACTTAATTTGGATACATTTCAGCTCTAAGTAATTTTTTAAAAATGTTCGTTTGACTCTCACGAGACGAGCATTGCTCTCGTGGGGAGACGCTACCCTCAACGGTGTGGACCGCAGGTTGCTTGAAGAGATCTCAACGGTAGCTCTGTGATATCCACTTCCGCGAGGCATTCTCTCGCACTGTTCCGCGAAAGCTCTGAATGACACGTGACGACAGCAGCGCGATCCGGATAAAATTGTCGAATGATGATAACAAGAGCGAGCACATCTCGAGAGGACAGTTTTTTTTCTCTCCCCCCGCCACGGACGCGAAACGGCGCAACGAGTCGCGGCGGCGTCTGCAAGTGATAAGTTCCGTCAATAAAGTTGTAGGAGAGCGTTGGGAAATTAATGTTGAGTCTGCTGACCGGCGCTGTGAAAGCAGAGATCCATCAGATCACTTCAAAAGCTGCTGGACTTGTTCTGAGCAAAGAGCAAAGAGCCTGGGGCCCTTCGGTAAGACTGCGGGCATGGGAAGTGGTACAGTCTGCGTCTGCTGGGAATTTATTATTAAAAGATGTGCCAGATGTCCCCCTCTCTCTCGCTCGCTCGCTCGCTCGTTCCGACGTGTTCGTACGAAATCATCTTTTTCTTATTTTTTCTTTAACTTTGTTATCGTTTCTCAAAAGTATTATTGTTTCACGGGACACAGGACCAGTCCAAAGTGGGTCCCCCCACCACTCCCTCCCCACCCCCCCCTCCCCATTCATAAGGAGCACGTGGCAGTGATCATCTGCTATATATGTTGTGGTAAACTAGCGGCATAAATTACACATTCCCATGATATGGGCGAGTATATCCATAGCACAGCCACTGTGTGACTTTCCCCACGAATGTCCAAGTCGATCGTCGACCGGGACTTGAACTGCGACATTCTTCACTGTGAGTCGGGCACTCGAGCTGCGTTTCCCCCATTTCACGCCCCACGGGAAGGGACACCCAATCGTCTATTTTTGAAAGCGGCGAACGCAAACTTTAAACAATCCAAACACAAGCAAGTATGTCTCGTGAAGTCATCCGTGCGGTGCTTTGAGTGCTGTCCCCCTTGTGATCTTGATAGGTTTTCGCCTTGTGACTTCGTTTCACTGCCACGTGCATGCGAAAGCGCTCGTTAAAGCGTTCCACGTTCATTTCGTTATTTCGTTCAGGATAAGTCTCATTTACAAGTGCGACCCGGGCCACTAGTCTTCCAGCAGAGGTCGATGACTGCTTTGTACATTCTCAAATCGGGCATTTTTCTAATTTGGCAAATGTGGAGGCTGTTGCCGGAACACGATCACTTACTCTCAGGTCGCCGGGTTCATAGCGCCTCCGATTAGCACGGGTGCTTTACGTACGGTGCGAAAGTCAGTTCAACGTACACACACGCATAGCGCACTGTGCTCACCACTGTGCCATCGCTCCCCACAATAATACAATAAGTGCACACACACACACAACTATGACAGCCGGAGAATTAACTCGTAAAAGAAATAAAATGACACTCAGATATTTTGATTTAAAGCTTTCGTGACTGCAGGGATTCATATTCTTGGTTCTTTCGGTGTTGTCACGTAGAAGGGAAATAATAAAATAAAAAAAATAAAACATAATAAAAATTCTCACGACGTTTCGATTGCAACACAAGCAATCATCATCAGGTGTGAAAACTACAGCAACCTTCACTTCAGCTAAAATTGTATTTCTGTATTGTTTTATATTTATATTATTTTATTATTTCCCTTCTACGTGACTTTACCGAAAGAACCAAAAATATGTATTGCTGTAGTTTTCACCCCTGATTATGGTTGCTTGTGTTGCAATCGAAACGTCGTGATAATTTTTATTATGTTTTATTTTTAATATTTCCCTTCTACGCGACTTTACCGAAAGAACCGAGAATATGACACTCAGATGTCCTGCGCGGCAGACCGAGGTTATTTGGGGCTGCGTGCCGCCTGAATGTTGCCCACTTGGCAGCGTCTGTGCGAGACGTCGGCGCAGCAGGAGGGGCCAATCAATTAACGCACTTTTACCGCCGTTCGTTAGCAGCGGGGTCACCGATCTCCGACCACTGGACCACATCGTAACGCCGCTGCACGCCACATGTGGACGTGCGTTGAACTTCTTTCGCTAAACCGTACGTAGCCAACTGTGCTAATCGAAGGACAAACAATTGCCGGCAGCGTCTCAGGAATTCACCAGGCTCCTCCTGAAGCCGTCCACTGGCTCACTCGCTGACATCGACATGAGTATATAAACATTGCCGATCAACTCCCCACCAAACAGAATAAGGAGTGTCTATTTGAGTCGATGGATGTCCGTGTGATTCTATGGTGGGTCTCGATCTATGTCTGTGTTTCCCTACGCGAGTCGATGAGTTGCCCTAAACATCGTCTGTCTCACGTCTTACGTGTCCAGAGGGATCAACCATTACTGCAGCGGAAACAAACGTGAAAGTCAAATAATTGAATTTGGGACCTGGAATGTCAGGACCCTCATGGACAACGCTAAAAGCGAACCGCAATCGTGGCCCCGGGAACTCGGACGACACGACATTGACGTGGCTGCCCTCAGCGAGACTCGGCGGGCAGGGGAGGGGCAGCTCAAGGCACAAGGAGGTGGCTGTACCCTCATCTGGACAGGCAGACAGGAAGAACACCGGCGGATGCACGGAGTTGGTTTGGCCATCGACAATTAACTCATCAGTCAGCTTGACGAGTTGCCTATCGGAGTCATTGAGTGCCTCTGCGTCTCAAGCTGGTGGGGGAGCCAATACGCCACCGTCATCAGCGCATATGCCCCGACCCTTGATGCCAATGATGAGACTAAAGCAGAATTCTACACCAGCCTTGACCAGGTCCTTTCTACCGTTCCTGTGAGAGACAAACTCATTCTTCTCGGTGATTTTAATGCCAGAGTTGGAACCTCTGGAATGGAACCATCGGCAAGGAAGGAGTGGGAAAAGTTAATTCCTTCGGCATCCTGCTCGAGACTAAATGCACGGAACATGGACTCATCGTCACCAACAACACCCTGTTCCACTAGGAAAAAGAATGATACAAAACATCATGGCAACATCCGCGATCTAAGCATTGGCACTTGATCGATTACGTCATTATCCGTGCCCGGGATCGCAAAGATGTATGCATCACCCAGGCTGTTCGAGCAGCTGATGATTGCTGACAGATCATCATCGACTCATCTGCTCAACCATGTCCATTAAACTGGCTCCTAAACGTCGAAGGTCTCAAGGACTCGATTAAGCAAGACTTCTTCCGCCAATGTTTCAATGGGAAACTGTCAAACTTGAATCACCACCAGTGGGAGAATGTGGGCAGCGCTTGGGATGTCTTTAAGTCCACCATCATTGACACCTGTAAAGAAGAGACACTTGGAGTCTCTACCAAGAAACATCAATGGGTGCACCACCACAGTTTAGTCCACCAGCAGGCCACTCGTGGTGGGGTATTGTGGGTAATTCCCACCTCTTCCAATAGACCTGACGTGGAAGAGTAGGCCAAAAATGGACGACGTACTGTGCACGAAGGGTATTTACTGTTCATGTATTGTTTCATCCCATTCGATCCGCTCGTGAAAATGCAACATTGGCATATATTTTGTATGCATTTGTAAATCATCGATTCTTGCACGTGTGTATCAATACATGCGTCACGAGAGTAAGAATCGCTTTTAATCAATGCATCGATATCCGCCATGATATCTCCCCTGCTGGATGCAGCTCAACCAACATTAATCTATCAACGGATGCATTGTTGCATTCCCAGATGGCTCATGCAGTTCTCACACCGAGCATGAGACTGGCGACCTGGTCGGTGGTGCCGTCACAGTCCACCCTCTGCTTCATCATTCCAGACACTCAGACCGATAGAACACCACGGCACAGCCCCATCACGGCGGTCACGGCTCCAAGGGTGGTCCAACTGTGAGCGGCTATCCCCCTCGTCTAAGCGTGTCACACGGCCCAGAAATAGATTAGCCACACGGGCCCCAGATCGAGCTCGCAGACTGCCTGGGCAACCCTGGCTTGGCCCAATCTTCAGGTCAGCGAAGCGACCAAATGGGCTATTGTGTGGCCGTGGAAACGCCGCATTAGTGCCACGCAAACTGCCCACCGGGGAAGAGGCAGCACGGACAGATGCACGCGACCCTCTGTAGCTGAACCCAAGCTGCCCAGCTATAATGGACGGCGCGACGTTTGCGATGCACCGTTAAACTGTGAATGGGGTTAACGGCAGCCCCTCGACGCTTTAAAGTGGATGTTTGTTCCAGATGTGCCCGTTGAATAATTCAAACCCATCTGCCACCCGGCAATCGCTGCTGTGCCACCCAGACACTTCCCATTCCGTGCAGCGCACCTCCTCCTTCTCCTCCCGCACTCGCAACAAAACCCCCAATTGTTGTGGCCGAGTGGGTTGGTCCCAGCGACTGGGTCACTCACAGCAGGGGACGAAACCCAAGTAACGACCCTGGGCACATCAGCTGGCATCGCGGGCATAACTCACAAATCGCACCGACTCGGCTCGATTGATTATATTATCCACGTTTGTCTGTGGCCTTTAGCTCCTGAACATATTGCCATACGAAAGAATAGAACAGAATCTGTGGACATTAATTGTGGTACCTGTGCGGCTACTTGTGGGAAATAGAATGAATTTTCCGTCACTTCTGGTTACTCGAATCAGCAGAAAGCCACGGAGAACAATATATCTCAGGCGACAAGATAAGTGCGACCCTTTGTGTTGGAGAAGGGCCCACAGAAGTAGATATCACAGAGCTAACTTCTGAGTTATCCACAGAATAAGCGGCAGAACCTGGATTCGAACCCAGCGCAATGACCTCTGACTCACCCGGCCACCTCACGTGTTTCCTGTTAAAAAAAAAACCCACATATATTTTGTGTTTTGTCAGATTGTTCTGATGACCATCAGTAAAGAAAATGTTGTTGTGTTTTTCATAGCACCACTTTGGTATTCCGAGCGGAGAGAAAGTCAAACGGTCTACATCAAAGAGATCTTCGGCAAAAGCAATTACACTGTTATTCTGTAATTAATGCTCTTCCTTTTTTCTCCGAAGGAGTCAGTCGATTTCTGATCGCCAGGTGTCCAAACAATGTGGAAATTACTCTCCATGAACCCGTTTCACGTCAGATGACGGCGCACGCGACCATGGGTGTCTTTTTTTGGCAAGGTCTCGTCGCAAGCCGACAGGGAGGGCAATGCAAACAACTTGGTTTAACTGTCACGCTCAATTGACCGTGCTTCAAATGAAGTAAAACCCCAAGACAATCACATTTAGCGATCTGGTATCATACCGGTCAACCCATACGATTTACTCCGCATTCTTATACAGGGAAATTGAGTTTTCAGGTCCATACAGCATACAGCCATTTCAATACGGGCAAAAAATATGTCTGTTTGTTTGTGTTTCTCCCTTGTGATGGGAACTTGTAGGATGAACGTTGAGGTTTATAAGGGCACGGGGTGACCAATAAGGTCTGTATTAAGGTAGGCACTGATAAGGGGTTGACAGGTATGTGGTATACGAAACTTAAGTGCATATTTGCCAATAGAAAGGAGCTCCATCGAATGACGATAAACAATGGAAATATGCAGCCTTTTATTTAAGCCTATTTGCTGGATCATGGTCTCACCATGCTGCGTTGGTCATGGGGGATTGTTGGCTGTGTGTGAACGCTAGAGCTGGAAAAATAGGATGCAGAGTCTTGTTAGGCCTAAGCAACCCACTGCCTGTGGCCACAAGTACCCCCGTAGGCTGGCACAGTGCCAGTAATAACTTCGTTATTTAAGTCCAAAGCCATGGCGGGAGGTAAATGTGCCACCTGCCCTG
This sequence comes from Entosphenus tridentatus, assembly GCA_014621495.2. NCBI lineage: Eukaryota > Metazoa > Chordata > Hyperoartia > Petromyzontiformes > Petromyzontidae > Entosphenus > Entosphenus tridentatus. The sequence continues at coordinate 5,621,547 of CM025629.2, forward strand.
GTTTTACAAGGATGTCCTGTTGTTGACAAGGTAGAAGCTGCCCTGGGAAATCTGTAAGTCTTTATGGGACATGAAAAGTCCCCACTTTTTTTTGTTGCATAATAAGTGTAGTGACATCGCGGATGTCACTGTATAATGCCGGTCTTAGAGAGGCACGGCGTGCGATGTATTGACATCGCGGGCACCACGTATTTATGGGTGCAGTACCCGCCCGAGAGGTCATGGGGGATTGTTAGGCACTACGCTCTGCATGCAGTGCCGACTCCGACAGGATGGGGTGTCAGGGTGACGGCCACGGGAATGGGGTTACTATAGGCCATGACACTCTGGTTGACCCTAGAGGACATGTGACCGGTAAAGTCTACACAGGGCCCCCAGGTAGGGGCTAGGGGTGGTCACGTGTCAGGGTCGAGATCCTGCTCGAGGGTTCTCGAAGGTGGATATAAGCCGGGTCCCCGAGAGGGACCGGCTGCTGTTGTTCATCCTGAAGAAATCTACGTTCTATATTTTATGTCCTACAAGAGTCACCAACACGTGGACCCGGATCCAAGCTGGGGTCCGGTCCGTCGTAGCTAGTTCCAGTGTAATTTGTGTAGTTAGCCTGGTGGTCCACCACCAGAGGTTGTTATCTTGATAAGGGGTAGTACCCCGTGTGTTGGTTTTAATAAATGTGTTGCCTCCAAGAAGTGCATCTGCGACTTAGTTGAACTCACTACAATAGTGATAGACCACTCAAGACCGCCCATTCTTGCCCTACTGCACCTCCGATTAGCATGGTTGGCTACGTATGGTGTGAAAGAATCTCAAACATCATACATACAAGGCAAAGCATTTACATGTAGTTCCCCCCACTTCCAGTATTGTCAGATTTTCTTCTTCCCATGAAGGTTCTTTGGCATGTAAGCTCGTCGGAGGGTGCAACGCTTACCCAGCTTTTCCGGACATCGGTTGCATCGGTCAAGGCCCCAAGCTGCCCCGACGCTCCCACAGCACACCTCCTGCCTCGTGAGGCCTGGCAGAGGCTTCACACACTGTATCAACAAGAACAGCAACAAAGTGTTTGTTTGCATTTAGTTATTGCTACATTTCTGCCCTGCCATGCTTCTACACATGTGTTTAGAACTTTGTCGCGATTCAGCTGAAATGTAATGCAATGGGGTATTTTGTGTGTGTGTGTAAAGTCATTGTTGACCGGCCGAGCCCATTAATACGCTACAACTTGACAACCCAAGTTTCAATCGTGGGCGGCTGAACGCCGGATATGAACCCAGGTTCCCAGCGGTGCTGCTCCAGTGCTCTGACAGCGCCGTCAAGACCCCCACCTTGTTGTCTTTGATGTCCACGTAGCATCGTCCCAGCATGGGCGCACGGGCCAGTATCCTGGGCTGGGAAGGATCAGCTCCACCCGCAATGGCCTGGTCCCTCTCCTTGTCCCGCTGCTGCTGTTGATGCTGGTGCCCACCAAGCGACGCGAGCGGGCGGATGCGAGGGCTCGGCAGGGGGTGTGGCGGCCGGTGGGCCTGGTGGTGCGAGATGTTGAGGCCGTCCATGAGGCGGGCCACCTGGTGGATCTGCACCGTGGCCTCGGGCGGGTGCTTCACGTGGACGTTCACCAGGTCCGGGTAGCTGGGCAGGGACCCCGGCGCGGACACTGCCAGAGCGGCACGCGGCGAGAGAGAACGGGCGGTGACGCACCGTCAGCCGAGACAGAAGGTAACGGGCACGCACAGAGTTTGCGTTGCTCGCAGACAGCGGGGAGGCGCAAACTCCCATCTATATGCCTCGTGATCGCGCGTTGTGTGACCACCACATGACAGAAGAACAAGGCCGAAAAAATGTTGTACAAGCAATGCACATCTGTGTGTGTTGTTTGACCGTTACATTGCATGCACACTGCTGTAAGCTTTGTCTAGACCACCAACTCAATTGGGATTAAAAGTATTTGGCCATCCCCTTCTGACGGCAGTGAGACCGAGAGTCAACCAAGAGCACGGTCTATGCAATGTGGTGGTGGTCTCATGGCACGCACACACAGCATACGAATTAGAGTCGTGCCCCCCTTGCTGTTGGTGAGCATGAGCACTCCTTTGCTCGTTGTTATTTGTCATTAATTCCAGGCAACACACATTCGCCTGTGTTGGTAGCATCTCTCGTCATTTGCAGAAAGTGTTGGATTCGAATTCCTCGGCCAAGGTTCACCTGAATCCCAGGTTCGGCTGGCGCTGAGACTTTACAAATTTGGGAGTGAGGGAGGGATGAATGATATCGTGGGGGTGGTGTGGCATGCGGGTGGGCGGGGGAGTGGCAGAGCTGGGAGGAGGGGACACGTAGTTGAGGCGACGTCAAAGATGTCTCGTCAGCTGAGGAGCTAAACTGAACTGAACTATTTTTATTTTACCAGGTAAGGCCCACTGAGCTAGAAAGCTCTTTTTCAGAAGCGACCTGGCCATGATTATGTATAGCTCAACGAAGTGGTTTATCATCATGTGGAAATGTGTAGCAACCAAACGCTCTAAATGCATGTTGATTCTAAATGTGGAGGGAAAACCGGGAGGACCCGGGTAAAAATCTACGCGCCCACAGGGAGAACATGCAAACTCTAAATATACAGCAGGCGTCAGGGGTGGGAATCGAACCCACGACCTCATGTATACCAGGCGAGGTAATTAACATCTCAACCCCCTTGGCGCCCATGATGAACACGGCCCTCACCCTGCGTCGAGTTGCCGATGGTCGACAGCGGGAACATGTAGACGGAGTGACTGGGCTGACTGGGGCGACGGCCGCCAGAGGCCGCCTGGGCCTCGCTCCCCGTGGCGGCCTGCCCGTTCACCTCGTTGGTGAGCGCCGGGATTTGGCAAAACTTCCCCGTGAAGTTGGGCGGGCACCAGCACTTCTCCCTGGCAGCGCACCGCCCGCCGTTGTGGCATGGGATTCCGCAGATCACTGAGAGTGGGAAAGAGATCGTCGGTGGCAGGCGGAGGTTTTCATTTCACAACAAATCGTGGCATCGTTATCATGATGATAATAATTATAAAAGACCATGCCCTGTATATACCTAAGGAAGTCGTACCAAGTTTCATCACGGCGTTTGGCCAATTGAATTGATGTGAGTTTGGCTCCATGTGCGAGGATACTGGAGTACGTAGAGAACACCCACGATGCTTGAGGGGTAACACTCAAGGATCCCTGCTGCTGTTGATGCTGATGCCCACCTTGCAGCCCCGAGCCTATAAGGCCTGGTATTCCCAGACAGTCTCCCAACCCCACTGATATTCCAAGATCTGATATGATCAGTACCATTCATGTTGATTTGGTGTCAACAAGACAGATTGATTTTTCGGATAGAACAATCATTCGTGCAAAAAGTTTCTTTGAAAAAGCAGGTGTTATCATTGCAAATGCTACCCCTGGCACTGAGCGCCGAAAAGAACATTTATGAAGCGATGGCACCATGGGGGAATTGGCGCAGCTACTACATCCTCCACCGCAACAGCGAGCGTCCATTGCCGTTCGCTTTTTGGCTCAGAGAATCGGCCGCCGCGTGCGCGCGCGCCCGTGTGTGTGGGCTGCCGACGCGGCTGCCAAGATGCGAGATTGCTGGGGGGGTGGGGCGGGGGTGGAGTGATACGCGGCCAGAAGTGCGTTCATGTCACACGCAGAATATTGGCCTGCTACCCCAAAGGTGTCCCCCAAGGTGGGTGGCGGGGTAGTTGGGGGGGGGGGACGGACGTACGGTCGGACGTTGTGCGTGCCCGCCAAGAAAAATGGGCTCAAGGTCATTTGGGCTTGAGATTTTCACATGCGATGCTCTGCGACGCATCTCGGGCATGCGCGATCCTTCAAGTGCCGCGGAGATCTGCCGATACGTAAACAACTACCATTGTGTGGACTTCCTGCCAGCAGGCGCGACACGGCCGAGGTTTAAGATTTCACCGTTCAGCGTGAGCTCAACGTGCAACGTCTCCGCACTGCCTGCGAATTAAAATCCAGCACGTGCCACTTAGAAATAAAATAGAAAGTTAAATAAATAATCCGCCAGCGGTAAATGACACGGTGAAATTCTGTACCGCCACTGGGGTGGTCTGGAAGCGGTTCACTACCCAATGAACAAGCAAAATGAAAAAGAATAACCCTTTGGAGCCCCCGTAACAATTATTAATATTCGCCCAGGAAAGCCTCACTGGGCCTCAAGTTTCTTTTCCAGGACAGTTCTGCATTGGGATGTTAGGGTAATTCCATTATTGAGTGAAAAAACCAAAGCACCCGGACAAACTTCACTACCCTTACAAGGAGATTACATTCAAATTACTGCACAGTTTAAGGAGTCCACTGCTGTACTGCCAACCTCCTGACCACCTCGCATCCCAAGCCTACAACACCCGTTACTCCCAGCAAGTGTCCTATCCAAGCGCCTGTAACCCAGGTTTAAACCTTCAATCACTTGTAAAGTTCCGACGATAGCTTTGCAGGACATTCCCCACTTGAGTCTACCGTAGTACTGGCCGACGGGGATCGCCGACGAAACCTGGGCAGTGAGTTCCGTGCAGATGTGCCGAGCACGAAAAAACTGTGTGGGCCGCGGGCTCACACACCAATGCGGAAGCCGGACCCGTGCTGCGGGAAGATAGTCTGCCCGTCCTCAGCGATGATAGTGGTGACGTTGCCCTTGGAGCAGGAGGTCTTGCACACGGAGCCGGCGCAGTCCAGCTTGCAGATCGTCGGCGTGAACACGACCTTGATGCGCTTGGGGACTGGGACCGAGTAATTTCCTGGCAAAAGGCAGAGGGATGATGTTTGTCACCAATATCCGCATCAACATCGTCGTCGTCAACGTCATTCCACCAAAATTCATCATATATCCATTATGATCAGCTATGATCATCCACTGCTAGGTAAAGGTCTTCTCAAGAAGTTTCCATTTCTAATTGTCTCGTGATGCAGCAATGCATGTGGCTCCTGGGCTGATTTCATAGATCCATCTCAGTCGTGGAAGTCCACTCGGGCACATTTCCTCCTCAGTCTCAACCATTGGCCATCATCTGTGCTCGCGACCTGCCGACCATGCCCACTTATTTTTTACTAACAGTCAAAATGAGGATCCCTCTAACTTGCGTAACAACGAAAATCAGCATGCCGACATGTTCACCCACCCGCCAGGTAGTGAGTTTATTTATGCATCCCAGACCGACGCCATGACCTCAAAAACTCCTCACCGTTCTCGTCACCGGGCCTGGGCACGTACTGCAGACCCTGGGGGTCCCCATGGCTCAGGCGTCCGCCACCCCGGCCACTCAATAAGCGGTTCAGCGCCTGCCGCCCGATGATCCTCTGCCTCACCAGCCTCTGCTGGGGACCCAGGTGAGGAGGTGCTCCACCCTGAGCTGCCTGCCCTTGGCTGGGTCAAGAGGGAAATACAAACGCAAGTTACTAAACTAAAACAATTTTGTATTTTACTAGGTAAGGCCCACTGATAGCTCAATGAAGTGACTTATCTAAACGCATGTCGATACTAAATGTGGGGGGAAAAACCGAAGGACCCGGAGAAAAATCCGTGCGACCACGGGGAGAGAGAGAGAGACTTGCAAACTCCAAACATACAAAATGCGGTAGGGCCGTGATGGAACCCGCGACCTCCTGCATACCAGGCGAGATTTTTTTTTATTGAGGCAATACGCGGGCCCATTACATCGCGTTGTGATGCAAGTATATACCGTCAACATAAACTAAACCGGTTATATAAGGCAGAGGATAGACAGAGGAGGAATGGACCGTTGCCCCAAACCAGGCGGGGTCCCACCGGAAGAGGTACCAGGCGAGGTATTTAACCTACCAGTTCAAAACGGTGCCCTCCCCCTCTCCGAGCGATATTTATGGGGACCCCATCTTGAGGGTGAGACTGTCTCGGCCAGGGGTCGGCAACCTGCGGCTCTTTAAGGACTGCTTTATGAAGTTATTTATTTATGACCGCCGTCTTGTGCTCACAACGTGCATTGCGGTTCTTGGAATATTGAGGTGTTTTTTTTCACCGAATTCGAAAAAAATGCCTCTTGTCATATTAATCTAGTTTCCGACTCCCTGGTCGAGAAGGATTGAGGCGGGACGTCTTAAATGAGGTTGGGGAAGATTGCGTCCAGCATCACCGAAAAGGACAGTGACCCAGAATCCTGCACTGAGAACCTAGGAGACCTGCCTGGAAAAATGAGAAAACTTTGGAGATGCTTGCGAACCTTTTTAGAGCCCCTCCGCTGACTCTGCCTGGTGAGGCCTGTGAGGCCTAGTGCCTCGTAGTCAGCCTCACACTTGCCTGTAACTGCATACAGATGCTTAATCTCTTTCCATCAACCAAGTGCGACCTTGTTAGGTGCGCACCAACTCGTTTAGTACAGTGTCAGTGCCTGGATAGGCCTGCGAGTAGATCTTAGTACAAGGTTGCAATTCCAGCAACGGGAGAAAGCCTGGGAGCCTATCCCGAGTGCCACTGAGCCTCACAACATCGCCACCTCGGTGACCCTGCTCAGCTCGTGCCCCCCAGACCTTCAAACCCTGCCAGCCGCACAACTCTGCTTGGTCTGTGCCGAGACCACCTTCGAACCCTGCAACCTTAGCACCTCCACACGCCGTTGAGCTTGTGGCAATAGCCCGCAAAGTCTGTGACCTGTGCAGTCCTACTTGACCCCGTGCCCGAGACCTGTGAGATTCAGATCACAACCCTTCTTTCATGACTGTGCATCGGCGTCTGCTGGACTTTGATCATTAGCCATTAGGACCGTGTTGATCTGGTTGCAACCTAACCGAGTACCTTTGCAGTTTAAAGTTTATCTTGTCTACTTGACGAATGTTGTATTGTATTGCCCTACAACGCGCAGAAAGCCTTGAATATTTCCCTCGTGTTGCTCGTTGCGAACCCCAGTATTGTATTTGCTTGGACTATCGTCCTGGCAGCCCTGCAGTTTGAGATGAAAGCAACCGAGACTTTGTTTGTTTAACTTGCACTTTTGCTTACTTTCATTTGGAACGGTGAGAATTCTCGTGTTCATCGGTTGCTGTTTGATGTGTGTCCTGACTCCATCTCGTGTTCATCGGTGGCTGTTTGCTGTGTCTGCTCTCATGGACCACCTGCTGACTCCATCTCGTGCGGGTTTGGGCCTTTCGGAGTTTCTCCAATTTTAGCCTTTTAGAGGCGACAGCCTCAACACCTGATTCGACCCTCACATGGATGTACACTCAGATCACTGCAGACAAAATAGTTGAATATTTATACGTGAACGAATGATTGAGCTAATATTTAGGAAAGCGTTTGCTTTATTTTACTATGACCACATCAACAATAAGATTCTGGAAGAGACTAATGCGAATAAAATGTACCATTATGCCGCACTTTTTGACCGAGCAGAATTTCATGAAGTTGCCCGAGCTCTCACTAATAAATACACAGATATACTAAAAGCACAGGACATTACATTAAAACAGATGTAAAGTGGCGTGCGCGGGCACGTCGTGTTTATTTGTTACTCGTCACCCGGGCTCAAGTTAGCGGCGGTGGTTAAAACCTTTTTTTTAATTACATTCCTGGCACCGGGGAAGGTTCCAACTTCATCAACGTGGCGATCTCAGCTTCCAGAGCCATGATGGCTTGAGAACAACATTCTTGTCTCCATAAATCAACACTGAACACTCGGTTAAGCAAAACACACGCTCGCGTGTGCTCGCGCAAACGGGTTCATCTTTAAACGTTACATCCTGGAGCTGGCTGGAGCACGACAAATAAAAAAAGAAGGGGGGCTAATGTTTACAGAAATTAAGCCACCACTTCGGGGCTGACACTAACAAGGCTAATAGCCTCAAAGCGAATGGAAGAATGCACACTGTGTGTGGAAAGCGGCAACACATGGCACGCACTCTGCCAAAGTACACCCCCGTAATGCCTTCTCGGTGGCGGTGACAATGAAACAATAAGGCGAGCTGTCTCAGCCCAACGGGGTCAGAATGATCCAGGGGGAAAAACTTGCGAAAGAGACAATTGAATTACCCCGACGATTAAAAACGCGACGAGCAAAACGATGACAAACGACAGCGACGGGGGGCGGTCGCGATCTTTGAAGTCCGACGTTTGCGCTCGTGGCCATCGCGCATTTCTCCACTTGCCCCCCTTTGAAACGGAATCAAGAAAGGCGACACTTAGCATAGTTTCACCGAGAGAGTGCCGAGCCTCAGCACGCGGAAACACGGCTCGGGCAATCAACATGCCAGAAGCTGGAGAGCTGCTGTGAAGTGAATAATCCCGGCACGTTCAAGCTTCAAGTGCGTCAACATCGGAAGCACGCCGGGGTATGGTGGGGGGGGGGGTGCTGCACGCACACCAGGAACGTGGCGCATAATGGTTTATTTTTCTCGACACGTACACACACGAACATCAACTTCATGTTTCCGCAGTTATTTTAATGCCGAGTGAAGCGATCGGCCCCCCTCTCCCCCACCCTACCAAAGGAGCCTTCTTCACACCTTGATTATAGTTACAAAGCGTAGCAAAAGTTGTAACGAGCCGCTGGCAGGGTTTGCCCACGGACAATTACGTTTAGGATTCAGTGCACCGTATTTAGTATGGGGTGAGGGCAGTGAGAATGTTTTTGAAATGCGGCATCAAGGAAACTACCACTTGCCTTGGTGTTCGAATCAAATAATTGACAGACTGACACGCCTACCCAATTGCTGTGAAGGTCATTCATGGGGGTTGTTTGACCAGACATCCCCATGCTAGTATGAGTTTTGTTGAAGAGGAGAAGGCCCGTGAATGGTTTAGATGCGACTTGCCATCGATATTAGCCGTGGCAAGGAATCAAACTCAGATGGCAGAGCTCGTTGCACGTTGTGTCTGCTCGTGCGTCACTGCTCACCCCAACTTCCACTTCAATGTTAGTATTATTACAAAAGTCCACCAGAGAAACATTGCAGAAAAGAGGAATCAATTGAGTCTTTCCTTTGAGGTGGCCCATTTATCGATACACCATGAATTTCTAATGACCCTGATTTACTTCTAAACAGGCGATTGAATATTTCGATAGCGATGGCTCCGTTATTCTACAGAGGAGAGCGCTGAAAATGTGAACATGTGTATCAACATTGGAGGGAGACGTGTACATGGAGTTAGATGCTTTGAAATACAATGTTGATTTCTCTGTAATTACACACTAATTTTGGTGGGATATCTATAAATGGACAAGTTTGGCTTCCAGCATAAATAGGTAGATAATTACGCCTCCTTCCCATATATGTCTCCCCGCGTAAAAGGGCTAATTCTCTTATCATTGAGACTGGTGGGAGATGTGTCAAGAAGCTTGTGAAATTAACAAAATGCAGTTTTCTCCATCATTTATTCCTATAGCTTTATTTCCACGGAGTATCTATAAACGGATCACCCTGTTTCCCAATTATGGGAAGATAGCAACTACTGCGAAGCAATTCAAAACGGCCGTTCGTTATCCTGAACCAAGTTTATCGGCTGCCACTCTGTCTCGTTTGCTCAAGCATTTGGGCTTCCAGGCAAAGTTGTCCACTCAAGCAGCACATCCCCCCCCCCCCCGCGCGTGCACTCTGCGGTTATCGGACACAGCGAAGTTAACAAACTTTGTTTGTCAGTGTGCCCCAGACTCGTTTCTGCGGGTGAATAACGAGCGCCGCGAGCGACGCCCCGCTACGGGACGAACTTTGCGACGGCGGAGAATCTGGAGAGCGTCAATCGGGCCCAATTATCTAACCGCCTCTACGAGAGCAACATCTGTCAAGCTCACGAGAGCTCAGTGTGGGTGCTCAGCTAATTGCCGCTGAGCCTGTGGCCGATTGCCGATAAGGCCACTTCACCGCCTCCGTCGCTGCCGCCACCCTATCTGGGGATCAACAGCCCAGGGGGGGATGTACTTTACAAGGTGCGCGTGTTTCACGTGGATGTGTTGTTAACAGAAGCACTCGCGCAGACGCCGTTACAGATCGAGCACAAAAACCTCACCCCCCCCCCCCCCCATAGTCGTCGATAGGGGCTAAACACAACTCCGCAGAGCCAGGGCGAGCACGCCGGCACTTACCGCGCTCGAATCGAGTTTATTTATTGAACACATTTACCCAGGAATGCGCTCTTTAAGGCGTCTTAAACGTCCCGTTTCACAAAAGGTGTCCCCGGGGCAGCGAAAACAAAGCTGTGCGAGGCCCCGCGTAGGTCTCGGCGTGTCTGCGAGCAAGCTAGGCGTGCGCGCGTGGACACAGCTCGCTCGGTGCGCGCCTGCGGTCATGCACCCCGCGTGTGTGTTGCCGTTCGTCCCGACGTTTCGCTCCGCGTGCCGGGAGCGAAAACGTCGGACATTGTTGGCGAACAACGCGCGTGGTCACGACCGACCTGAGCAATACGCCGATGAGCTGTGCAGCAGCAGCAGCAGCAGCAGCTCCGATTGGCACGGCTAGCTTACGTACGGTGCTGAAGAAGTTCAAAGTGCGTGCACGCAAGCCGCCAAGGCACAGGCAGTCGCTAACATTCGGGGCGAACGTCTTGGGTCAGAGCAGAGAGATGAGTCATGTGACGACAGACAACTACCGGGGCATCGCAATTGCTGAATCACAGCCCACGTGCTATGGGCTGCTTTACAAATTCGGCAACATCATCATTCGTATCAGTCATCGTCTACCCACTGCCGGATGAAGGCCTCCCTCCCCAAGCCGTTATCTTCCCTGATGGGTCGAACGATGCAATAATCGAAGTGGCGGTGCGTACTGCGCGCAAGCTGATTTAATCGCTCCATCTTGCTCATCGAATTACGCGTTAGTTGGGTTTCATCATCATCATCACTCCATGCATTGCGGTCGCTGCCATTCCATGACAAGTCTCGTTCATAGGCCATCATCAAACTATTAAAAGTCTTCCGATTAATACATATCATCATCATTGTCTATAGTTCTATAAACTATGGTTTATTTACGGAATAAGTGATTGGTTTGAGCACGTCAGACCTCGTGGTATTTTATGAGATTTTCTCTCGAGGCAAGAAAGGTGGACACACTTTTTAAATATATGTGTGTTGAACTTCCTTCGCACCGTACACAGCCAACCGTGTTAGCCGGAGGTGCGGGATATATCTGAACCACAGTCCAATAAAACGACGTCGTGATTATCCGAACGATCGCCCCACGATCTTTCAAGTGTCTGAAGCGTGCGTCTGCGGTCGTGGAACTTGCCCATAGACGCCACCAGGAGAGAATCGTTCCTTTGACACGTGACGCGCACCATCTGCATGAAATTACCAGCGTCCTCAATGCTGCGAACTCCTCTGTTGATTGTTGACGGATTGCGCGCGTGCGTATGTACGCACGTGCGGGTGTGTGATTTTAATGGCCTGTCAACGATCCCATTGGCCCTATGCGGGGCAATTGGAAGTTCCACTGGAGAAAAACCATTTTCAGCCAATTGCCAAAAATGTTTTTGTTTGAACGAAGGGAGGGAGGGCGGAAAAAAAATAGACGCCAGGGTGCCGCTAGCTTCTGGTCACAACCCTGGAGCTCGCAAGGAACAGCTGCTGTGCGGTTTGACACTCGAATAGCGACGATGACTTCATTCCGCAAGACTGCCGCTCGGCTTCGCCTGAACGTCACGGCCTCGAGTCCAAACGCTCGCACGCACGCACGCAACTGACGGCTGTGTCGCACGAAGTGACCGATTTCCTGAAAACATCAGAATCAGAATATTTATGAATACGCAGTAGGCCCCAAGCCCCCGACGTGAGGCCAGCAGTATTATTTCGCGGCCGTTGAAAAAAAAAAAGGTTCCAATTTGGCGAAACATGCGTCAATTTCAGATGTTCTTTTTCTTGGCTTCACAACAAGCGAAAGGAAATTGTGAAAGCTTTGTGGCCTCTGTCGTACGACAGCCAAGGGTAGGCCGAGATTCAGCCAACGGCGCCAGCTCGCAGGCTTTGGCGAGGAACGCCGCTGCGGGTCGTGCCGTCGTTTGGCAAACTGCGCGGCCGAGACGCCCTCTCCGCGCAAGTTACCTCATCCCGAGCGAGAGACGGGCCCTCCGCATGAGTTCAGATCGCCGAGGCGATGGCTCGTCGATTACGCGGAGCGGAGACGGCTCAAGAAAGAAGCGGGGGAAGACAGCGGAGCAAGACGAACTCCCAGACGTCGGAGGTCACGTGCTGGAGAGGAGCGACTTCATTAATGGAAGAAATGTTTGGGAGGCCTTTGATGCGGGGCAACAGTGATACGTTTACACGCAGCTGGTTGCGCCAGATAATATAATTGCATCAGGAGTGGCGGAGGGGCGAATTATCGCTGTCACGATGCCTCCTTCGTATTTGTGAATCGGACATTGAGTCGTTCCATGTCCTACGGTTGTGTTTTGGGTGACCACAGCAGCACTCTGGCCAGAGAGTTTTCCATTTTACATTTGCGCATCAAGCATCTGCCATGGTTTGTGTGTGGATGGGGTCGTGGCCCCAAAAGCTTAGCGAAAAATCTAAGCCAGGGATTGGCAGTGGATGTATCACGGCTGCTGCTGCTGATGATGATGATCTTGTACTGCCATGTGGCAGGAGCAAGACATAGACCCAGTAAACATGGAACGTCGAACCAACGTTAAGCCAACGCTGGCGCAATGGTTCCAACCCACATTCTAACGTTGATACAACGTTGGCATGTTTACTGGGGGGAGGCCGTCCATACAAGAGGCTGCCTGACAGCCTAATGGAGGAGAAAGTTAACGAAGAAAAATGTACGTCGACGGGAAGCAATCACCATGACCGAGGAATGGAAAAAGTTCATCCAGTCTCATCGCGAGCCGCCATGTGATGACAGAAGAGGCGAGAGAGAGAGAGAGAGTGACTTGACCTGGAGAGCAGGCAAAATCGTTTTAATCGAGATAACTAACAGCTGGGCGACCACCGCCTCACTGCCATCTGCGAGTCGCAAAGCAAGAGCTATTATTGCATGAGTTGTACGTGCTGTGACAATGAGACTGCACCAAAGGCACCACCAAAACTACTAGAGGGATATGTAGACAAAGATCCCCTGTATGGCGTACACAAGCTGTAGGAGGGGCAAGTGCTGTGGAGAGCAGCGAAGAAGGCTGACACAGCGCACACACGGGTGGTGTGGCTAGGACCATGCCCGGTCGACGTTGTCTCCCCCAGTGCTGATGTCGACACACGCAGCACCAAATAGTCATGTAAGGCTGAGCAGAACTCGGGGAGTCCCAGAATGTGTTAATTAAATTCTCAATGATATTGGTCATTGAGCGGGCATGGAACTCGGCTCCGCTGGATTGGTCGCGCAGCGCGATAACCACTGCACTACCGCTCCCCCGATACAAACACACACACGTCAAGATACACACACACATCAAGATACACACACACATCAAGATTCACACACACATCAAGATACACACACACATCAAGATACACGCACACATCAAGATACACACACACATCAAGATACACACACACATCAAGATACGCACACACATCAAGATACACACACACACATCAAGATACACACACACATCAAGATACACACACACATCAAGATACACACACACATCAAGATTCACACACACATCAAGATACACATACACATGAAGATACACACACACATCAAGATACACACACACACATCAAGATACACACA
>CM025629.2:5635488-5647871 GCA_014621495.2 Entosphenus tridentatus
ACACACACACATCAAGATACACACACACATCAAGATACACACACACACATCAAGATACACACACGCGAGTTAATTACGACATCCCTCACCGGTGGGACGTAAAACACGCGCTGCTGAAAAGCTAAAGCTGTTGGCAGCCTTTGCAATGCAATACCTTCCCAACGCTCATAGTACTGTAACACAAACACAAAGTGTCGCCATAAAGCCTCTAAAGAGACCGCTGGGGCAAGTGCTGTTCGTGAGCTTCAATGAAGGTCGACACGACATGGGAGGGAGCGGGGTGGATGGTCAGCAACCACGCGCGGGCTGTCTTTGTCTCCCCTCAACAAAGCCGATGTTTACACACCGCATCGAGGTACTAATTTTAAGGCTGAGTCGACCTAGAGGAGGTGCAGCACCGTCTCAGAAATTCGTCACCGATGTTAAAACCGTGAGCGGGAATCGAACGCGGGCGACCGAGGTTCGTAGCGCAGCGCGCTGACCACTACACGAAGGCTCTGCACAGTAGAGAGCGTCACGAATACACACAAACACGCTCACTGACGCACAAACACTCACACACTCGCAAAACGTTCCCTCTTTCGCAAAAGCTCCCACACACACACACACGCGCGCGCGCGGCCGTGCGCGAGCGCACACACACAGGCACAGAGATCCCCCATATAGCCTTGAACTGATTGAGAGCAAGTGCTGTCAGCGTCCACCTATGAAGGCGGGCACGGCAGACGGGGGGCCAGGCTAACACCACCACCCCTCGGCCACTTTGTCTCCCCAAGCAACGATGTTAACACGCCACAACGGGTTACTTCTTTGAGGCTGAGTCGACCAAGGGGTTGGTGGCCGTGAGCGCTAACCGCTGCGCCACCACTCCCCACAACGGTGCGGGCAGCACCCGTGGCTGCCCACGTGTTCCCACTCGAGCGAGGATTAATGTGGGTGGGTTACCCTGCTGCCCGTTGCTGCTGCTGCTGCCCGCTGCTGCTGCTGCCCGCTGCTGCTGCTGCTGCTGCCCGCTGCTGCTGCTGCTGCTGCCCACTGCCACCGTGCGAACGATGAAGCCATCGCTTCCAAAAAAATGTCGGTTCATTTGCCTCCCATCTAATTACAAACTCAATAGCAATTGTCACACAGCCTTGTCTTGTTACATATGAATCACCCTATAGCTGCTCAATGTCCAATGTCTCCGTAACCCTAATTTTGTAATTTGTACGATGATCAATCTAAAAAGTGCTGCAGGGAATGTAATATTTAACTTTTAATTAATACTTATTTATGTTCATGAAATATGTTCGACTCATCACGTGATACAGTTGTTTTTGTTGTGATTTCCGCTTGCTGCATTGTACTTCATCTCATTGTATGAACTGCTTTTGTTATTTTGATGACCGAAGTTACTTTCGCAGAGTGACATTCACCCCGGTCTCTTGAGTCCTCAGTCGATTCAACAAACGAACCTGAACTTGGAGCAGCAAGGGCCTCGGTACGATTCCCAAATCGGGCGCCTCTTGGTGTGGAGTTTGTATGATCGCCCCCTGTTCTGCATGATTTCTCTGGTTTCCTCCCATTGAGAATTAAAAAAAAACGATATCACATCCTGACGCTAAAAACCACCCTGCAAATCACTCCATTGGGATCACACGCGGCAATAACATCGCTTCCCTGACTGCGAAACCTTGGCAGGACCCTCCTGAAAAGAGTCTTGAGACTCTGTGAGGTATTCCTGGGCAAACACGCATAGCAGCAGTAGGAATTATAAGAGTAACACATAAGTCCCCAGGGTCACAGCGACTTCTGGCTCGGGTCCCGGCTCTTCTCCCTCTACCGATGACTGACTCTGTGTATCAACAACACACAAAGACGTATTAATGCCCTCAGCCTTAACCAAACCACCAGCTCAAAAGAACTGAACAGCTTGGCCGTTGTGTCGTTCAGAAATCACCGACTCACAGGGTTGAAAACGACGTGGGCCGTCCCAGCGACTGGCAGCAGTGAAACAAAGACACACGCGCAGCCGTTCGACCTGTTTCGTCCTCGTCAGCACTCATCACCAGGACTGTGCCACCAGTCATCGATGTTGTCCGCTGCCACGCGCCTCTGGGAGCCCCCCAATATTCAGAGCGGGCTTGTGCCCCGACTCTATGGGGACTCGTTAGCTCTCGCCGAAAGGCAACAATAACTCGACTGTGTTGAACCAGAGACCTGTCTCCCCCCTCCCTCTTTCTATTTAATGTCCTCAACGTACGCTTCGACCTATCACCCCCACTTCTCTGAAGATAACCAAACTCCCCCCCCGCCCTCCTTCCCGTCATCTTTGGATAGATCTCCTGATTTGCATAAAACATACTCTGTCGGTCTGTCGGTCACAGCCACTCACTTGAGTAATTTCTCTTGCACAGAGACGGGCACGGGGGTGATTCTGACCGCAAGGAACCAGGGACCTGTGGTTTTAATGATGGGCCATGTGACGCCTATAACCTTTGACCTGCGTAAGAAATCAAACAGTACGCTGCCCGTACAATGTGTTGGGTACCGTCCCAGCTTGTTCCGCTGCAAGGGGGCAGAGCGAAAAACGTTGGGCACGACTAACACGGCCGCTACTGTCTCCTTCCTGGATCCCTCTCCATGGTGACCTTCACCGTGACCTCCATGGTGCAATTTGATAAACGAGCCTCCCGAAGGTCACGGCTCTGAGAGCCCAAAGGTTGACGTCTTGGGAAGACATTAGCGAAGTCTCCAACGCACGTTGTCATTCGAGTAAGTGTACAACGGTGAGTTTATTCTCCTAGAAATGTCTTGCAAGATCGATGCGATGGATTAAACATCATAAGTGGGTTTAAAAAAAGAAGAGGGTAGAAAAAAAAGATCTAAAGCTGTGTTGTGTTTGTGAAAAGTCGGCATGTGTTTGCGTGTGTGCGCATGTTCGTTGCCCGTGGGCTAAGCACCAGGTGTTACGGGTTAGCAGAGCGGGCTGGATGGTCCGTGCACTACCTGTGCTTCTACCTCGCACCCCCCCCCTCCCCTCCCCCGTGCACACCACCCAACCTCAATTCATTTCCAAGAGGCTGTGATACGGAGCCAGTGACACGGGAGCGGTAAAATCGCTGGGTTGTTTTTTTTTTACTATCCATTTCCAACCAAAAATTATGACCATACAACGTGAATCATGGCAACAAGATGAATCAGAATGACCCAGACACTCACGGTGACCTCCCGGCCGCTGCGTGGCTGCGGTTTGGGTTCCGGTTCAGTGACGCCACGCCGCTTTGAACGCCACCACCATCACCGCTTGGCTCCGGCTGCTGCTGCTGCTTCTGCTGCTGCTGCTGCTGGCCGTCACCGGGCTGCAGTAGGGAGGCTGCCGGCTTCTTGGCGGCGCCGTGCGGCTGCAACTGCGCGGGAGCTCTCACCACCTCGCACGCCTGTCCGGCGAATCCCGGCTTGCAGAGGCATAGCTGTGGTCGCAGGCACATGCCCTCGTTCTGGCAGGCAGGGGTGCAGATGGCTGGGTGCAGTGGGTGGGGAGGGGGGGTGCCAGGGGGGGGGGGGCAGTGATGATTGGTTACCTACTTTCTCACACAAACTCAAACTTGTATTTAGGGATGGCATCATCATAATCATCGCTATCCATGGGCAGATTGCCCGTCGGTGTCCACTGCACATTTTGTCAATGGTACAAAATTTAGGTGTTTAGCTTTGTATGTATATTTCCAGCAGCCGTGTAGAACGAGAGAGAGAGAGAGAAAAATAAGGAACCCCAAGTATGCGTCTTCCAAATGACCGGCGCCTTCCGAGCGTAATCGTAGTGACAATCCTCAGATGTGATGTGGGGAGCCAGAGAGAGAGAGAGAGCGAGACATGGACAAAAAGATCGAAGGAATAAGAGTGGGTAAAGAAGAGACAGGGAGAAGAGTGACGAGCGGATAAAGACGCGACGGTATGAACGGAGGAATACCAGGAGCGAAGCAACGCAGGAGAGAGACCAGAGTCCGTCCTATAATCCACGAGGGAGAAAGAGAGAAAGATCCCTGCGAGAGTGCTTCCCAAATGTAAATAAACCGGGACATATCACGGGAAGAAGACGAAGCAAATCTCACAAATTCAGAGAAGCTGGGAGCTAATCGTCAATCCACTGTCTTGTCAAAGTCAATCCAAAATCAAATGAGTATTGAAGCGGTGGTCATCTGCCTGCTTACAGCCCTGAGCCAGTGGTGGAAATTCCACATTCCCACGGCGCTTGGTTGAGTCTATCCATGGGACAACTACGATTTACTTCACAAAAAAGTTGTAGGTATTTTATCGACCAAGAATGGATGATGGGTTAAGTCAACGCCAACCAGGATTCAAATGTCAATCTCATGATTGCGAGTCCACTCTTTCTGCCACTGAACCACCGGCCCGAACACATCGTCTTGAGTGCGTGGGGGGGGGGCATTATTACACCGGTACTGACAAAGACCGCCACTGTTAATGTTCCAAGCTTTCAAAATTTCCGAGGTCAGCTACCAACAGAACAAGAGAACAATCCTGGGAAAACCAGGCCAGGTGGCAACCCAACGCGACCCGTCCCATGTGCACGGGGCATTAAAGCAGTGTAAATGCTTCTAAAGTGAGTTCACATGCCCTCTGTTGATCACACTTGTCGTGCACCACCGCGCGTACACGGCTGTCCGTATGTACATCATTGCACAAGGCTCAAATTGGCAAGTTACCTGGGACAGAGACAAAGAGAGAGAAACAGAGCGCTGCTGTGGCATTGGCTCGGCGAAACTCTCTCTCTCTCTGTCTGCGTCGTTCAAGTTATTTTGGAAATCGCGTGGGCTTCAGTCGTCAAAGTGGGAGCGCGCGAATGATCGGTGTTACATCAGAGGTCAGCGCATTCCACGTGGCCACGCTGACACGATGTGTGGGCTTTGAAGACGTCTACGACAGCAGAGGTTAACGGGTAAATAACTCGCCACCGTGACCCGCGCGGCATGCAGCGAACCCTCATCCAGCAGTAGAATGGCAAATCATTATTCGTAATGAGATAATTGGGGGAATTGGAATCTGCAAGTCGATTAATCTGGCCTGGGCGTATACTGCACTCACAATCCCCCCTACCACCACCCCACCCCTATCCACACTGCCAGATGTATAAACACAACACATGGCATAGCTAGGATCACTCGTTAATAGGCTCCCACATGGCTGTTGTTTTTTTTTAGAATACCACAAATGTCATATGACCAAATTACTGGGAATGCGCCCCATCATGTCAGATCTCTGGAGTTGAGCTGGGGATTCGGGCCTGGATACTCACGACTACTACTCGGATACTACTACCGCTGGATTCTACCTTCATTTATTTGGATGGGTGGACTTCCAGTGACATCCAAGTGGTATACAAACAGGCGTTGTCGGCTAATGTTGCAAGGACTGCCCGGTCAGCACGAGGCACAATCTCATTCCGTGACTGCACTACTCTCCAGCGTCTATGCTGCCGGCCTTCGTGATACCGCACTCCCCAGTGTGGGTGAAGTATGGCCAAAAAATCTCCACGATTCACATTGTACACGAACATCACAGCTACCGAAGCAGCTTTGGCACACATCTCGGCCATTTAACACTTTAACAGTTTATTAGACATCCAGTGCCAAAGAAAACCCCACACCGCGTTAAACAACCCATTCTCCCTGCTCGAAGAGGCCAATGCGAGCAACGCCCATCTCCACTGAGTGTCGCGAGCCTTTGGTGGAAATTCCACAGTCCCGTGACGGGGGCAGTTGGGGGAGGGGCAGCCGTGCCATGTAACGTCCGCTGTCGACTTCGCACAGAGTGGGACTCGTCTCGCTCATCACGACGCGATGGGGCGGCAGCCAACCCGCTATTTGACACGCGAGATGTTTCGCCCACAGCGGAGGGGAGACGGCAGTTGTCAAGTCTGCAACGTCCCCACGTGTTTGGGTGCAACGAGGCGATGGTGAGGCGCGGTGCGGTGTGGTGTGGCAGTGCTGGACGACACGGACAGGAAGGGAGTGAATTGCACTGAGAGCCCCGCGGAGGGCTTTACATCACAGCTCATCTCAAGACATTTGAAGCCACCCCCCTCACCTCCCCCCCCCCAGTGGCAGCTGTCCCTGTGCGGCACAAGGTGACTCGGCACCTGGCCTGCGCGCGGGCAATTGGATGCCAGTAGGGGGGGCGATGATTGCTGCTGTTTGTGTGCAACCCCAATAACGCAGCTCTCTGTGCCCGTGCATTGCACCCACCTGTCCACGACAGATTTCCGAGCTCGTCGGCATTAAAAAAAAACTACTCATGTAGAGGGGAGGGGGAGAAAGGGGCATTTTGTTTGCGGGGAGAGACCTTGAATGGGGGCTGTGTAGGCTGTGTGGGGTGTGTGTATGTGTGTGTGTATTCGGGTATGTGTGTGTGTGTGTGTGGGGAGGGGTAGTGTAGCGGTTAGCGCCGCTGCGCTACGAACCCGGCGATTCGAGTTCGATTTCCTGCTCACGGCCAACACCAGTGACGATTATCTGAAACGGTCCTGGGCCTCCCCTAGGTCGCCTCAGCCTCAAATGAGTGCCGGGCGTGGTGCTGGCCACCCACCCCCTCGTGTGCCTTCATCGCTGCTCGCTAACAGCACTTGCCCCTACAGTCTGTTGAGGCTTTACGGGGGATCTTTGTCTTTATACGTGTATTGGAGTGGATCGGTGGCTTAGAGCACTGAGCTATGAAACCCCGGCGACACGAGTTCGATTTGGCACTGAACTAAATAGCCAAAGCGAGGGGTATACTGGATGTCGTGTTCCGGGTGTGCGGAAACTGAGCCCTGGTTCAATCGCGACGGCAGTGACTCAGCCACAGGTTTGGCTCGCGTCGTACTCACGTTTGGTGCATTTCTGAAGTCCGGGACTCAGCCTCCAACCCGGGCAGCATTGCCCACCGCAGACATTGAGTCTGGAGAAACCGCGGCACGCGATATGGTCACAACACATTCTGGATTGCCCAACACGTCCAAGGGCAAGACCACAAATACGAACTGGGGAACGCATTCGCCCACTCATTCTGAAGTTAATCCGGGCCCGTGCTGATTGTCCATGGAGTATATCGCCAATGGCCTCTGTAGGCAATCAGAAACACGCGTTTTGAGAATTCGGCTGCTGTACATTTCCACGTGATAAGCCACTTCGTTGAGCAATCATTTGTGGTCAGGTCGCTTTTGAAAAAGAAGCGAAATAGCTCAGTGGGTTTTTATCTAGTAAGGTCAAAAAAACATAGTTTGTATATTTGTTTAAGTGATTTGTTAACCTTTTTAATACTTTGCACTCCTATCGTGTTTTTGTTTTGTATTAATTGTTGTTGTAACGTTCAGACCCGCCCCGACTGCACATCTGTGAAAGAGCTTCCTAGCTCATCGGATTCCTCCAGTCTAAAGACATATCCTGATTCTGATATAGGATGCTGCCGCGGTGTCGAAAGGTTAGCGCACCAGTTTTGCAATGCAGTGGTTGCCGATTATTTCTATCTCCCGGCTCGGCAGTCTAAACAATCGTTGCAAGTTTCTTAAGCCCCCACCCACACCGCGCCTACCCTGACCCCCCTCCTCCCCCTTCCTCTGTGCTCCCGGCAAATATGAATATGAGCACGGAGATTGACAGTCGTTGTGGCAGGACGCGTGTGGCGGGGGGTAAAGTGTGGGTCATCCCACCTCGTCCAAGAGGTCTGGGCGAGCGTGGAAGAGTAGGCCAAGTGCACCTCTTAACAGGCCTGCACCTTTGCCTTGGCTATTACGCAGGGTGATCCATTTGTCGACGCGCCACCGATTTACGGTGATGCTCTCTCTTCTTCGCAGGTCGTTGAACGGGTGTGCATCAAGCGACGGTCTCGTATCTTACAGCGGAAAGTGTTAACAATAGGTAACTAAGCACATTGAGATTGGTGAAATACGTGCAGAGGCTTTGATATAAAACAGGCTTTTTTTCTTATTTCTGTTGGGTATCTATAAGTGGATCACACTGCATAATCATTTTTACTAATTGTGGCGCGTACTGTCGCAAAGTAATTCTTTAGTATAATGCCGCCCTCCCTACGCCGTCGTTCTGATACGGGTCGTTTTGACCATACTTCACCACGTTGCTCAGTGCGGGTGGGCGAAGGGGCAAGGGGCGCTCGGGACCCGTTCAGGAATCACGCGCCACTGATGTTAGCCGTGCTGGTCGGGAATGGAACTCGTGTAGCGCGTCACACCAACCACTGCAGAGTCGCTCCACTCTACAGTCTAATGTTTCTTATAGCCCTATCCCCCAATGGAGCTGTGTGGGAAACATCTCACGTTACCTGTTCTTACGCTGCAGGGACAGGCAACATTAGCCTTCGAGCAATAACAGCGAGTGGATTCATCATTCCATCTGTGCGGAGCTTTCAGTGTTACCCCCCCCCCACCTCGTAGAGATGGTGGGTTTGTTTTCCTCCCACAGGAAATTCAATCGCTCATTTATTTGCCCTTGAATGATAATCGATCGATCGAACTGTTCCTGGGCCCCCGCCCACCCCACCCCCCTGCCCAACATGACGAACCCGTACCGACCTGCGTGGTGAAGTATGGTCAAACAACACCCATGGAGTGGAGGAGGGATGGGGGGGGACGTGCTTGAATGCAGCGGTTGACAGACAAAGTGGTGTACACATTAAACATTAATATATTTTAATTATCATTTTCCTGATTATAAGACGCAACTCCCCCCTCCGCTTTCTACCTCCACGCCATTTAAAGCAAGTTTCGAGTGCGTCTTATAATCCGGTGCGCGCTTGCGCGCGCGCGTGTGTACGACCAGATTTGTACAACGTTATTGCCACCGGGTACAAGTTTTTGGGGTGCGTCTTACTTTCCGGCCGCGTCTTATAATCCGGAGAATGTTCGTGTGGGGTGGGGGGGGAAGTGTGGTTGTAATGAGTTACCCTGTGAGCGCTGTGGCTGAGCTGGCCTGGGTACGGGCGGGGCCAGACACGCCTGGTCGCGGGTTCGCACCGAGTGCGGTGGCCACCACCCCTCCTCCTCCTCCCGCTCCTCTCCCGTGGCCACCGGCAGCGCCACCTTCGACGGCCCGCGCCCTCGTCCTCCCGGCCTGATATCCCTCGACGCGTCCAGCCGAACTCGTGGTGGTGGTTGTGGTGGTGGCGCCGTGAGCGTCTCCCTGATGCCCAAAGCGAGTCCCTTGACTGCGTAGTCTCGTTTGCACGGGTGCCACCATCACCGCCGATGCCCCTGCTGCTGATGCTGCTGATGATTGGTGGGCAAGTCTTTGCGCCACAAGAGGGGTCCGAACAGGAGTCCGCTGCTGCTGTTGCTGCAGTTGCTGTTGTTGATAATGGTGCTGTTGGGACCTCCGGGGCTGTGTGTTCGGCTGTGTTGCTCCAAGCGCAAGTAAAGTCACCATCGTGATCGCGAGAAGAGACAGCGTAGAAGATGACAACGCCACACCTCTGAGACGAGGCATCATCTTCATCATCTTCATCATCATCGTAGCGCGCAGTCTCACTCACGTCATGTAAGATTGCAAGCAGGTAGCCGGGTCAGAGCCGCATTAGATTTAGCGGGCACTTCGCACGGTCCGTGTCGCATGCAACCTACCTTCATATACAACAAATACAAACGCCTCAACCCAATCAACGCTATACACAGATAAGTACAAACACGCCTAAGAACGAAGCAGTGGCTCGCGTGACGCGCAGATAACTCGCGGCGCCAATTAAAGACCGGACGAGAAATCTGACTTCAGTTTGCGCAAGCGGCTGATCATCGCCGCATTTATTTACTCATTAACAAAAACCCCCAAAAAAAGTCAGAGCCTCTCTTCGGACAATCGGTTGAGTCGCTCGACTGAAGCAATGCGCATTACTCGGGGCGTTCGAGGAGTTGTGATGAGTGGTGGCAGCGGCGGCAGCGGCGGCGGTCACAGGCGCGCCTCCTCTGCCAGACGCGGCGCTCGGATTTGCTCCACGAATCTTCAGGGTCGCTCGCGAATAGCTCCTACGCCCCTCCTCCCTTCCCCTCTGTGATGATGGTGATGACGCTCGCGTGTGTGTGTGTGTTGGAGGGTGGGTGGGGGTGTGGAATAGAGAGGGGGGGGGGGAGTAGGGGAGGAGAGTAGGGGAGAGTCGGGAGGAAGAGTGGGGGCAACTGTGCATCAGAAAACAGAGAGGGAGAGACGAGTGAGGGAGTAGGCGGCACGGCGAGGGGGCTTGATTTGTGTTGTTGTTAACTCTGAAAAGTGAGAAGCCGTACAACTCAAATCGCGCTCAATGCGAGCCAGACAATCTCAGGAGCGAAGCAGATTGGTAAAGCATGTGGATGGGAGACTCGCTGGGAATACCATACACACCATCGTGTATGGGCTGCAAGGTGGTCACGAGAGGCAACGGATCATTGGATCTATCTGTGCGCGGCTTTGAGTGACACTCTCTCGTGCGCGCGGGTGGCTTTTTCTCCCCGTACTCTGGTTTCCACCCACGTGCAACTCATTAATGGAATTGGGCCACGTGGAGCAGAGGCCTCCTAGAAAATGCATTTTTGAGACTCGGTGAGGCTTTTCTGGCGACAATGAAGGACATTATTGACACGCCTTCCATCCATGTTCGCGTGCGTTGTGGGGAAAAAAGTGTGGCGTAGCGATTAATCTAAACACAGGCTTGTCCAACAGCGTTTGTTTTAATAGACCACACCTAAACTGATTAAACTCATAAAGTCTAAACCTGTGCCAGATTTTGTGCCTGAAATGTTGCTGGAAAATATTTGGTCTTGATTTTCTTTTGTTGATATCAGTCGTTATGCAAGATATTTAAACCCCTTCCAAGTGCATTTTGCACTTAAATAAAATTATTTTCGGTCATTTATTTACCTTGGAAAGCGCCAATCGAATGGCGGAGGAAGAATTGCCGCGCCCCGGAGGAGCGGTGATTTGGACGAGGGCTCACTTTCATGAATCCGCAAAGATATGTTCACAGCCACCTCAAGCTGGATTAAAAAGCCTCCCGATGCCATGTCGGTCGTGGCGGCGGGAGGGGGGTGCTTTTGACCATACTTCACCACGCTGGTCGGTACAGGTTGCTACAAGTCGAGGAGACCCCAGGACAGTTTTCTTTTTTCAGATTTCACTCGCCACCCACTGATGTCAGCCACGTCTGGGACTCCTCGAGTCGCCCTCGTTCATACAGCGCAGTGCTCTAACCGATGCGCCACCGCTCCCACCGCCCCCCCCCTTCTTGCTGTACTGCCTCTTAAAATAAGCTCTTGACAGGGCGACTGCACAAACTCAAAATAGCCGAGCACCCTCCCCTCCACCCCACAAAACGCACAACAGCTCATAACGGAACGGTGCTTCCTGCTCACAGTAAGGGATAAAGGCGCATCCCTGCAATCGCTGCTGAGGCCTCCACTAGAGGCGCGCTCTTCGAGGCAAATAAGGAATTCGGCCTACTCTTCCACGCTGGCCAGACGTCTTGGAAGAGGTTCGGAGGACCCAGAACTTGACCCCGCCCGCGCGTGGACCCCCCCCCCCGCCCCCCCGATCGACTAACGGTGGTGGCGCCCATTTTTACTGCTCAATGGACGGAGATTCGGGTGGCCCGGGGGTGGGTGGGTGGGTGGGGGAGATGTAAGATCAACGTGCCCCATTGTTTCAACTGCCGCGCCAGAAGATAGAACCGGCGAGGCGCCGCGGGCAGCACGTGCGCTGCCGCCGGTGCGTGAAATCCGGCCGGAGAAGCCTCGCGGTGGAGCGAGCGCCTCCTCGCAATGCCACGTTGAGATTCGACTCCAGCCCATCGTACCTCCAGGTGGGTAGACAAAATAGTTACCACTTTGTTTGGCGGGGGGCGCGGTGGGGGACGTCAACGGCGTTTGTTCATATGGGTTGGCTACGTACGGTGCGAAGGAAGTTCAACACACATACCAGTGGAATGTGGCATCTCCCACCGCGGGCTCCGCAGGGATGTCAACGGTAGTTGGGCACCGACGACGTCTCAATGCCTCATTGGAGCCACAGGAGACCACCTTGACCTCTTGTGGCTTCGCGAGAGGAAACGTTTGGCCACGGCGAGGCTTGAACCCCCCACCACCACCACCACCACCCCCCCCCCAAGGTACCCCCACCCGCCCCCCTGTGCCCTCCCCCCCACCTCGTGCCCCCCGCTCGACGGATCACGACGACCTCCGGCCAGCCTCGCGTTTTTATTCCCCCCCCCCCATCCCATGGATCCGAACACGACACCCGCGAGCAGCCGCGTACAAGCGGGGTCAACGGCGCGCGCGTGCGAACAACTCGCACGCGCTTCTCGGAGACGCTCGCTGCTTCTCTCCGCCCGCCCCCCCCTACCCCGCCCGCCCGCCCGCCCGCCCTCAT
>CM025629.2:5663439-5695567 GCA_014621495.2 Entosphenus tridentatus
CTAGGGACTAAAGTTCTTGGGACTAAAGCTCTTGGGACTAAAGTTCTTGGGACTAAAGCTCTTGGGACTAAAGCTCTCGAGACTAAAGCTCTAGGGACTAAAGCTCTAGGGACTAAAGCTCTTGAGACTAAAGCTCTCGAGACTAAAGCTCTAGGGACTAAAGCTCTTGAGACTAAAGCTCTCGGGACTAAAGTTCTTGGGACTAAAGCTCTACAGACTAAAGTTCTCGAGTCTAAAGTTCTCGGGTCTAAAGTTCTCGAGTTTAAAGCTCTTGGGACTAAAGCTCTTGGGACTAAAGCTCTCGGGTCTAAACTTCTCACTCCTCTCGCTCGGCTTCTGGAATCCTTAGTTTGTCCTCCCCCTAGCCAATTATGTATTTATGTTTGTTATCTGTTAAGTGCTTTGGGGACTGAGCGGAAACAGGTAATTTATAATTGTTATCGTTATAGCTATTCATTAATTTACAAATGTTACATTTCGGAGAGAAAAATCAATTGCAGAAGCAGTCTGCAACATGCGACGGGGGTCTTGTTCAAGCATGCAAACAATCTCACACGACACCTCTCCCCTTGTTCGTGCAGGCAACGTATCCCACAGGAACAACTCTCCACGTGTTCGTGCAGGCAATGCGTCCCACACGACACCTCTCCACTTGTTCGTGCAGGCAACGCGTCCCACACGACACCTCTACCACTCCACTGCAGAGAATTGAAGGGCCACAAAACCACCACCGTCCACATGCAGCGTTCCCACACGAAACTAAAGCAAGAAAAAAAACTCCTCCAATTCGATAGCAATCACTCATGGCAGTTAAGGCTAACCCAAACATTGCATGCAAGTCTAGCACTAATGCCCCCCCTCCCGACCCCTGCAATAACAATACTTTAAATAAAACACAATGAAAATCCTATCGCGAGAGAAGCATGCGCTTGTTGTAATTACAACGGCTGATCGTTTTTGGTTGCCGCTAAAGAAACAGCCAGCGGTCTCGGATCTCACGGCTCTATTCACTTGAGCCGCAGTAGTAATAATAATAACCGCGGCGATGTGAAAACTTTGATCCTGCCAAGGTAAACACTTCCCAACACTTGTGCCGGGTCAGCCGGGTCCACGTTGAAGACGGTAGTCATCATCATCATCATCCGTCGTGATCTATCCACTGCTGAATGAAGGACTCCCGAGATAACCACTTCTAACTCTTACAGTTCTGTGATATAACAATCCATCCAGCTAAAAAACAAACATTCAATATGCTGTTTGGGACATGAGAGTTAATATCTAAACAACTATAGGTGCATTTATAAAACTCAACACAGTCGTGAACAACGCTGTGGCTTTAAAATAAAAATAAGAGGCGGCAACATGATGGATATGGCTATATACAGGTCACGTGTGGTGGGGTAAAGTGTGGGTAACTCCCACATCTTCCTATACATCTGAGCAGCGTGGTCCTCTTCAACAGCCTTTCGTTCCTCTCTCAAAGCATCGCCACCTTTTCTCCATTGCCCATTCCCTTCCTCTTCCCTCCCCTCGCCACTTCACTCCGTCCCATCCCTCCCCTGTAGCCCTTCGTGACCCCCCCCACCACCACGTGACCTATGTTGCGTTCACTCATCCTTCGGCACTTGCACTGCCCCTGCCATCAAAATCACTCTATTTCTGCTACCGCTGTTTTAATCTACGTCAAGCGCCTTGAGCTAAGGCGCTCTATAAATATGAAATTAGATAAGATTCGGGTAACTCGGTGCACGAATGAGAATTGAAGACTCGCTGGTGCGCGGGGATTGTGGGCGCCCAGTACAGAAGCGTGGAACAAGGATAACGACTCAATAACGACTCAAGGACGACTCAATTACGACTAAAGAACGACTCCATGTATAACGGCTCAATAACGACTCAATAACGACTCCATGTATAACGGCTCAATAACGACTCCATGTATAACGGCTCAATAACGACTCCATGTATAACGGCTCAATAACGACTCAATAACGACTCCATGTATAACGGCTCAATAACGACTCCATGTATAACGGCTCAATAACGACTCAATAACGACTCGATAACGACTCAACGACTCAACAATGTACAACGACTTATCGCTCGAGTGTCAAGCATGATGGAGGGGGCACCAATCACGGCAGTGATGGGCCACTGCTCGCCACTCCCGGCGCAAAAAATAATCTGGCGCGTTAGTCGCATTGGTGTCGAATGAAAATTGTTGCCCCATATCACGGCCAGACGGCGGCGAAATAAAACATATTCTTTGGGTCTTTCAGTAAAGTCAAGTAGGTAGGTAAAAAAAAAATCACAACGTTTCGATCGCAACACGAGCGGTCGTCATCAGGAAAAGGGGGTTAGCTTCTAAAGGCAAACTGTTACAGGTAGGAACAACAGGTTCCTCACTGCCCACCAGGGATTATTTGTCTATCTGTCGTGCATAGCCATGCCCTCGATTTGTATTTCATAGATCACTTCGGGCGGGCTCAGCACCACGTGACGCGCCGCCCCACGCAGCTTGCGCCGCGTGACACGAATCCCACGAATGCGCTGTCCAACCAAGTTCCTAGCTGCCCACTCCGAAGGAACGTGTTTATACAGGTAGGAACAATGTTCCACACTGCCCACCAGAGATTTTTTGTCTGTCTGTCGTGCATAAATAAATATATAATACAAACAGCTCTTTGATTGGTGGAGACCTACTGCCGGGTACGGAGAGGGGAGGGGCCTAAGGGAGGCGGGTCAGGGGAGGGGCCTAAGGATATGGGGGGTTGGTGAGGGGAGGAGCCTAAGGGAGGGGGGTCAGCGGAGGGGCCTGAGGGAGGGGGGGTAAGGGGAGGGGCCTAAGCAAGGGGGATGGGCCGATAGTTAAGGGGGCTGGCTACCTGGCTGGCTGCCTGGCTACCTCAAGTCAAGTTATATTTTATACAGGTAGGAACAACAGGTTCCACACTGCCCACCAGGGATTATTTGTCTGTCGTGGACGAATGCGGTGTTCAACCAAGTTCCTACCTGCCCACTCCGAAGGAACGTGTTTATAAAGGTTTAAAATGGGCATAGCCCAAATGTCAGCAGCATGGGCAGGGCAGCTAAATGTTAATGTAAGTGGTGGGCAGCGACCGCAAAGGTGGTGGGTTTCCACCAATGAAAGGGCTGACATCTCCCTTCAATGCCCATCTGTAGCGACTAATGTCGTCCCAAACAGAGGACCTTTGTGCACGAGATCTCCACAAGGGAGACCAACAACCCTGCAGCGCAATTGTCAAACACGAGCGGAGATAAACATAGACCAACGCACAGCAAATAGGCGCGCAAAACACACCAAGGATAATCGGGCATGTGGCGAAGAGGCCATTGTGGTTGTACGTGGTGCTGGGACAGTTTTAGTTGTATGTGGCGGAGGGACAATCGTAGATATACGTGGCGCTGGGACAGTTTTAGTTGCGTGTGGCAGACAGGCGATTGTGGTTGTACGTGGCGCTGGAACAGTTTTAGTTGCATGTAGAGGAGAGGCGATTGTGGTTGTGTGTAGCGCTGGGGCAGTTTTAGTGCAAGGGGAGCGACAGTGTAGTGGTTAGCGCACTGCGCTCCAAACACGCTGACAAAAGTTACGCTCGAAAAGTGTTGGAGAGAAATCCACAGATGTAAACGCTACCCGTAGTGCTGCTGAAACAGTAATACATTGGCCACGTTCGATCGTCACGTGGCAACTTTAATAACTGTGTTGTGTCGGGTGGAGGAGGATTCACAACACTATTTTTTTATTACTTACGTGGCAAACTGACCCCCAAAAAATATGATGAATATAACATATTTGTTGCAAAGGCCTACGGGTTGAAACAATTCTTCATGTCATGGCTGTACGCCGATGGTCCGATGGAAATAAAATGCTCGAGAGAAAAGGCCCAAAGCAGTTTTTTTTTCCCTTGATCATTTGAATAACTAAGAAACAAATACAATCTGGCTGGATGTGTAAACCCCATTAGTTCCTGTGTCAGCATCATCGTGTATCGCACGCACAATGATGTTCATTCCACATTGGCCGGCGCAGTTGACCGGTGTAATGATTCACTCGCAGACAGCCAAGCTGTGATATATCGGCTCCTTCTCCAAGAATTTGTAATTTCCAGAGAATTCACGTTAAATCATATCTGCGTCGCTACATCACGCGAGAGAAACGGGGGAAAAAAAAAACGAAAAGACCCACTACATTTTCTCCGTGTTTTAGATGCAAAACATCTTGGAGGAGACGCAGCCGTGAAAATATAGATCACGTTATTCGAGTGCTCCTGAAGGAATATCGAGTAATAAAGATTCGTTGCACAATTTTCGTTCCGGATTTCATTGTGCTCTTGCGTTTCGCTGGCGGGAATTGCGAACAAAAAAAGCGATTACCGTGATGTGTCCGCTCTTTTTTTTTTGCTCGGGGTCAATTTGTAAACACCAAACGTACGTGGCGGGCTAATAAAAGTTCGGACAGTGCCAACAATGCGAGACGCCGCTGCGTAACGGCGTTAATAGCTTCGCCAGAGACGCGCAGAGAGACACACAGAGAGAGAGAGAGCGCGTGCGTGGGGTATTCATTATTTGCTCATTAATCCAAAGCGCGTCTTCCTACGAGACGGGGAATCGGAACGCGAATGCAAGCGACGCTCACACGCAGCGAAGGTGGTTGTGAACAGAGATCGTTTTTCACCGTGGGGCTGAAATCGTATATTTAAAGTTTATTTATTTTTCACCATCGAATGCAGCCGCGGCTTCAAGAGACCCGGCACGGTGATGTGTTTGGTATCCAAGCTGCAGGCCCCTGCATGACCTCGTAACGTCGCCTCCAACATCGAACTACGTGAAGGCATCAGCAAGTCATCCGTTGCCAGCAAACATTCATCATTTTCTCGTCGAGTCTCCCATACTACAGCAATGGAGCAGTGTCATAATCTTGAGCACTACACCTCGAGGGGCCGCGGGTGCGTTAATGAAATGAAATATGTTTTGAAATAAAACATATTTTTTTTTAATGTAAAGCAATGCCAATGTCCAAAAACACACAAAAGAGTGCGCCAGGGTCGTCCACAAGCAGGGCCTCGGGGGGTGGACTGGCGGCGCGTCCAAGGGGCCGCGGGTTCAGCGATCGCTCAACGCTCTCGCGGTGGCCTCGCGCTCCCGTGGCCCGAGTCCCCGGCTTCGTTGACGGTTCCACCACCTGCACGCGGCGTGAGCGCGGCCCGGGCTGCCCCCCATAAGGTCTAGGGGCTAAGCCCCTGAAGCCCTGGAAGAACCCCATACCGACCCGCCGCATGTATTGTTATTTCACTAACCCGCCAATGGCAATCACATCTCCGCAGTAGGCTTTCGCGGCCAATAT
Source organism: Entosphenus tridentatus (assembly GCA_014621495.2). Lineage (NCBI taxonomy): Eukaryota > Metazoa > Chordata > Hyperoartia > Petromyzontiformes > Petromyzontidae > Entosphenus > Entosphenus tridentatus. The sequence goes on from CM025629.2 coordinate 5,668,805, forward strand.
TATCCATACATACTAAAGGGGGGGGGGGGGGGGGGTTGGGTTAGATCGCGTAAGTATGAATGTGTCGTTAAACCCGCCACCACCTGACACAGCCAATGAGCAAGGGTTGTCCCGTAAACACAACGCGCCAATCATAGAGCAGAAACCTCTTGAAAAATAATTAAATTACCTCCTGCACTAAGTGTGGCATTCCTGGATAAATAACACAATCAATCTGGCCCTGTTCATCCATATCATATGTCCATATCACGTACGTCTCGTCCATTCTATTTAATCTCAGAGTGAGTTCACTCCAAGCCGTTTCCATAATCAGCAGCATTGAGGGGGCTAAGCCCCTTCAGCCAGAGCTACACCCGGCGCCTATGGCCATACGGAACACTGGGAATTGAAATACACGTTACGGATAGGACATACGCAGATGAAGACAAAGATCCCCCGTATGGCATTTAACAGATTGTTGTGGAAAATACTATCAGCGAGCACCTATGACATCGGGCACGACACACGAGGGGGTGGGTTGTGTGTGTGTGCGTGTATGTGCGTGTGTGTGCGTGGGGAGCGGTAGTCTAACGATGTTTACACATCGCCACCAAATACTCATTTGAGGCTGAGTCGACTTTGGGGACGCCCACGACCGGTTCAGATGATCCTCACCGGTGTTGACCGTGAGCGGGAATCGAACCCGGGTCGTTAGGTTCATAGCCCAGCGCACTAACCGCTAGACTACAGCTCCCCACGCACACACGCGCACACACACGCACACATGCAAACACGCACACACACGCGAGACATGTTCACCACGTGACAATTTCGCGTCGACGATAACGCTCACTTCCCCACTCTTGTAGATTCCGTTCGAGGGTTTCGCGTGAACGCCGAGATGAGAGGTGCCCCCCCCACTCCTCACCCCTCCCCCCACGGCCGAGCGGCTGAACCGACGAGCGAGCAACATTTAATTTCGGGGCCTCCGAGATCCAACGCAGCGGGGAATTATTTCGGCCGACCTTTGCACCTGGCCTCGGACCTGCCTTGCCTCAACTCATCGGCATGGAAAGAGGCTCCTGGCAAAAAACAAGAGTGCCGCTGTTCGTGTCCAACAATAGGCGATTGTTCGTGGAGCTCTGGCCGCTCTCTCCACCTGTCAGTGGCAACAGCCCCCCCCACTCACTCTAACCCGACGCCGTCGAACAACGACTTGCGAGAGGTGCCTTTTAACGTGGGATTTGGCGACCGATGTTACGAGTCGTACATAATAGTTCGTTTTTTGTTGGCTCAGGACATCGTGCGCGACATGATACCACACGATTCTTGTAAACGCTCGACTCCCCCCCCCCCTCCCCCCCCCCCCCCCCCCCAAAAAAAGGAAACTGATTCGGGCGTGGATTCATTTGCAATGATAGTGACGTCACGGCGCCGTGAACCCAGGCAACTCGGGTTCGATCCACGGAACTCGCCTGGCATCAGTGGCGAGTGATATTGCAACCGGTCCCTGCGCAGCGCCTCTTTACCAACCAGGGTGGTGAAGTATGGTCAAACGAACACCGCCACTGTCACGGCATGGGACAGTGTTGGACCTGGGGTGGGGGGAGTGTTTGGGAGCAATCACCTTGGCCCTTCCTCCCACTTTCAGGACACCCAAAATGTGTGGCTTATTGATATTTACCGTAGACGATACGCTGTTTTATTTTAAATTAATGTACGACCCTCTGTAAAAAGGCTTGTCATTTCTGGAACGTCCACTACCCGCATGAGTTTCCAGATCCACTTCTGGACATTCACCCAGCCACGAGATCGACAAAGGGCTGTACGGTTTTGCTGTGTGGTGGGTATCCGCATTGCCGGGGACAAAATCACCCTGAATGTGCTCCATCTCGCTGGATCCCATCAGATGAGTGGAGACTGAATGCTGACCTTCTCCCGTACCGTGCCTAGCCATTCGTGTTCATCGAAGGTGCGGAGACTGGTTTCACATGGATATACCACTGCAGTGATTGAAGTTTATGTTTCTGCGTAACCAGGTTGGTGGGAACTCAAGAGACCGGGATGAGTTTCCTTTGCAGGAGCAGCTGCTCTCGTTCGCCAAAATAACAAAAGCAAAACAGCTATAGAAACGAGCGCAAAAACAACCCTTGATTAGTATCGCTTGTCAAGCTACCACGCATCGTGATGCGTGGTTCAGTATGTGATGGGGAAGGCAGCGAGCGTATTTGACGTGGGAGCGTGGGTCCGCAGTACAACAGTGGAGTGTGGCTGCTTTCCCACAACCCACATGGCCATGGGGGTGCTCACCAACGGAAGGTCTTAACGCGCTAAGTCCTGCACCCTAGGCTGCGTCTCGAGGCGTAGACGATGAGGAGTGGGTGCGCTCTTCCCAGCCAGCCGACCTTTTCACGCTCAGGACATTATATTAAGAGTTTTGACGTCCGTGACAAACGAGCGATTTCGCACTCGAGGGGCAGTCACCCTTCCCGCCCACGCCCCCCCCCCGACCACCACCACCACCACCCGCCGACCCACCCCCTTGCTCTCCACCGCCGGCCCATACACGGCGGTGCCTTCCGAAGCACGCGGAATCGATCGTTTAGCAACGGGAGTTTTTTTTTTTAATACGTTTGCTATTTTATTACTTTACGTGGCATTCAATCCAAGATTTATAACGCGCCATATTCATCAACAAGCTGAGACGGAAGCGTGGTACCATTGCCGATTCTCACCCACATGGCGAGTGGGGAACATGAGGCTGTCAGTTATGAATGGGCCAGGCAACATTCTGCAGCGTAGTTTGGGGCTTCCGTAGATTGTTTTGCGTCCGTAAAAACAGTGGACTTTTATCGATGAAGAAAATGTTTTTTGGCGACGCTGCTGCTGCTCTTGCGTTGGCAATGGTGCACAAGTACAGCCAACGACAACAACGCAACACGTTCATCAATAACACTGTGGCCTTAAAAGGAAAACATATGTAATAGATGATATTAAGAGCCATTGGCAGAAAAGGTCGACTAATATATTTCTTGTTTTCAGGCAGTGCTATTGACGAGTGTTTTGTCTTTTGTTTTTATCAATAACATAAATCTTCGGCAGATTTATGTTGGTCGACGCAAGGCGATTATCAATGAAGTCAGACAACTTTTTGCATAGCAGTTTGGGCTTCAACAAATATAAAAATCGGTCAACGCACGCCGTTTTATCAATGAATTCCGGCAACGGTTTGCGACATAGTTTTGGCTTCCGCAGATTTCTATCGGTCAACGCACGCCGTTTTATCAATGAAGTCAGGCAACGGTCTGCAACATAGTTTGTGCTTCCGCAGATTTCTATCGGTCAACGCACGCCGTTTCATCAATGTGGTCTGGCAACTGTCTCCAACATATTTTTGGCTTCCGCAGATTTCTATCGGTCAACGTACGCCGTTTTATCAATGAAGTCAGGCAACAATCTCCAACATAGTTTTGGCTTCCGCAGATTTCTATCGGTCACAATGACAAACACACAAAACATCTTCTCCTCATTCCAATCACTTTGGCACGGGCCATTCATCATACTTACCGCAGAGACTGAAATAATGGAATGCATATTTCATGTATTTGTGTAAACTTTGCGTGCATTTTGTTGAATAGTCCCTCGGCTCAGTAGTATATGGTGGAACGAATAGGGAAATAATAATAAAACTCAAACAAATCAACCACACATTTATGCTCCATCGAACTCATCGCAAGCCACATGTTCTGTCACTTCGGAAGGTCGGATGTCAGACACCAACGCCCAGTCGTGCTGCGGAATTATATATATATTTATATATATATAAATTACGACAATAACTTGCGCCAAAATTGTAAAGCAGTCGTGATTTACAAATGCCATTCGATCGCACACAAACAAAAATGTGAGCAACCATTCCATTGCGTTTCCACATATTAAACTAATGATTATGATCATGTTTAGTTTATATAAATATAGCGTCGTCGTTCATGGAAATTGCATCTCGCGATCGCTGGGTAACCACAGATATGGGCTGCTTTACTAAAAAAAATTTAACTATTTTTATTTTACCAGGTAAGGCCCACTGAGCTATCTAACTATTTTTCAGAAGCGACCTGGCTATGATAAATGATAGCTCCACAAAGTGGCTTATCACGTGGACATTTATAGCAGCCAAATACTTTAAACGCACCTTAATTATAAATGTGGAGGGGAAACCCGGAGGACCCATAGAAAAATCCACGCGACCACGGGGGGAAAGACACGCAAACTCCAAATATACAGCAGCAGGCGTCAGGGTCGTGGTCGAACCCACGGCCTCCTGTATACCAGGCGAGGTAGTTAACATCTCTTAGCCACCATGGCGCCCTAACAACTAACAAGTTCTGCATTCCCCTCCATATATATTGAGACGTTTTCAGTCCATTAACCAATACGTGTACGCGAAAATTGGAGCACCCGGGAAAAAAACATTCCACAGATAAATAAATAAGGAATGTCTTAGTCTATCGGCCTATTTGCTTTTTAGATCAACATTATCCAGCGGCACGTGTTTAAGAAAACGAACCTTGGGCCGATTTCGACCGTCTAGGTCGAGTCAGGCTTGTTTAACAATTGCTGCTAGGTTATCAGATGTTATTGGCAAGACAACTCCATCTAAACTATGGGGGTCTTATTCAACCCAAAAATGCTCAATGAGATTGTACCCAAATGATTGCGTTTTTTTTTGTGGGATGAGCTTTTGTTTCCAAGTAAAAGTCACACAAGTGATTTCCATCGAGACATCGGTGCTCAGCTCCTGCTTACATACCTGAGCTCGTGGTGGAAATTCTACATTCCTATGGCTGGCTTGAGTCCATCCATAGGACAACATCTCTTGACTTGCCCGCAGAGTGTTTCTCATTGTATCGACCCACCCACCCCCCTCGCTACCACCGCTGAGCTCACCGCGCCATGCAGCTCGAGTAAAGACCACAACCGCCGCAGCCGTCATCAATAAAGTCGACGAAGAACGGAGGAACAAAAAAAGAAGAAGACGGGACCGCTCGAGAGCTTTGCACCGCACAAAAATTTGCCAAACAAAAAGCGCATTCCTCTGCCTTCTGGAGAGGCATTGACGATGCCATTCGTTAACCCGACAATAGGCGGCCGCCGAATTTCTCACAATGAATTATGACTGGGTGAGTGCCTCTCTCGGGGGGGGGGGGGGGGGTGGGGGGCCCCCCCCCCCCCCCTTTCCTCCCTTCCCCCCCCCCCTACTCCCCAGGATGCCGCGCCGGACGCGAGCAAAAGCATTGCAGCGCGACGCGACTCACGCTCGGCGGAGCGATGCCGCGAATCTCGGAGCGTGCGCACAAAGCGGAGTCCGAGCTGCATCGGCGCTTGTGCAAAAAGATAAAAAGAAAAGAAAAAAACGTCTTAAATTTGCTCTTTGCATGGCTCCTAACAAAAGATAGATGATAATAATAATAATAAAAACCCCACCAACTACCGCCACCCACAATCGCGAACGCCGGCAAAAATTCGCCTCCCCCCCCCCCCCAAGTGCAGCCACGGTCTCGACACCGAGTGGGGACGCCGCACGTGGAGAGGCATAACGGAGATTTTGTTTTTTTTTACATCTGAAATGTTCGCCTCCCGCAACGTGCGTAAATTCAGAACGCTCCCCGCCTCTCCCCCCCCCATACTTTAAGGGGTTTTACGCTCACATTCAGCTGGAATGTGAGCGCGATATAAATAAAAACGTGGAAAATAAGCGAACGTAAAATGCCACCGTTGCGAATGTTTTATCGACGAGGCGCGGTAAAAGCGGCCAGACTGAAACGCAACCGTGCAAGATGACGGCATGGCGGAGGGCAATGTTCGCCCGGGTGCCAAGGGAGCTAATTAAAGCCAATTAAAGAGGACGTAGAACAAATGAATGCTCCGCGAATAATTATCCGCGTATGCACCTGCTTGCTGCAGGTGCGGGTAGTGCCACCCCGTGGCTCCGATGGCCAATAAGGGAAGGCAGCTGCGGTCTTCACACTCGGGGATATCCGTGGTGGGAGGCTGCTGAATCGTATCAAGGAATTGACGATGCACTGCGAGGGGGAGTCTTTTCGATGCGTTCGAAGAATCGCGATTCCATGAACACGTCCGGTCAAAAGCGAAATGCTTCGTCGTCGCTTATGCTAGATGGATGCAACCACCCCCCCCCCCCCCCCCATGTTAGCCTTAGCCAGGAGTCATAATCAAGTTGCCATGTGCGTAGTGCATTGTGCTAAACACAAACAGGGGAAACACATGTGCATCTGGTGAGCACAGGAAAGAGAGAAAAACTTACATTTGAGGTAATTCTTTTTTTCGTAGGGGGGTACGAGGCTGCACGCTACACACGCTGCACGGTCCCATATTGCCTGCTATGGCACGGATCAGAAGCGTGGTCTTCGACGAAGCAGATGGAACAAAAACTAGACATTTTCGCAAAGAAGCGTGGAGATGCACACGCTTGGCATTACACTGAGCGACAGGAAGAGAAGCACGTGGATTCGGGAGCACACGCAATTGAGAAATCGCATTGGTTCATAAAAAAAAAACATTTAGGAGATGTAGGAGAGCACGGGGAAGGGGAGCGGAGCGAGATGAGAAGACAGGAAGGGCACATCAGGGAGTCTGAGCGAGCTGGGGTCACAGGCGATTTGAAAATGGTACGACTCGCGGCTGAGAGATCGGTCACGCGGCCACATTTCCCGAGCTCCAGCGAGATGTTACGCACGGCAGGACGCGGCCAAGGCTTCTTAATCTCAGACAGACATGTTCAAGTCAGTGACTCAGAAAGTACTTCCAGACCCGGAATACCACATCCACCGTAGCTCTCGTCTGTGTGACTACCACCAGTCACGTGCCATCTACTGCAGTTTACCAGCGACCCGGAAAATAATATCTGCACTTGGTATACGGCATCCAGTATACCTCTAGGCAATGGCGACGGCTACCACGACTAGCCACGTGCCACATACTCCAGTCTAGCAGCGAAACGAAAAATACTCGGTGACACATTAAGCCACGTTGGCAATGGCATTACTCCGGCACTTTCTATATATATTAAACAAAAAACGAGATTGTAACGCCGCAACCTCGGCGCTAATTGAAAGCTACACTCGGCAATTAGCACCCTGAAAGGATAGGGTCACTTAGGGGTGTGGGGGGGAGGGGTTTATTCGCCACAATCGGCGGGCCTGTGCTGCATGACCGCTCGGCAGAGACGTCAGGTCGCATCGCGCCGTCTCGGACGGACGCTAGGCAGAGCGACGTTGCTCCATCGGCTTGACCGGGTCTGGCGCAACAAGCGAGGCGCTGTGCTGTTGTTCGTCGCTGCCGTGGCGGCGCCTCTGTGTGGCCCGGAGCTGCCCCTGTCCGCGGACGGGGGGTGGGAGTCGAGGGGTGGGGGGACCCAAGCCCACAGACTTTTGTCACACGTCCATGGCAAACATATCATTTGGTTGTTGCCGCTGCTGGTGGCGGTGCCATGGCAGTGGTGCAATCGCACAATTAACGTCAACAATTCCCACACATTCATCAATAAACATTGTTCGGCCCTAAAAAAATTAACCCGTAAAAACAAAGTTTTTCACTATAAATCCTTTATATGCGTGGCGGCTAGAGTCCTCTCGTCCTCTGGCTTGAGATGGCTGCCACCTATGGGTCAGATGATTGCCTGCCACCATTAAGCAATTGGTAATTAAATATAAAAAACATTTGCCTTTAAAGTGTAAAATTTTGGAAAAACATTTTCACGAAAATTAATTGTCACGCACAACGAGTCTGTGTGCAAAATGTCAGCTCGATTGGATCACGGGAAGTGGGTTGAAAAACGACCGAAAGATTTGCACGGTCGTAAGCGCGCAAGCAAGCAAGTGAACTCAATATAAAAGATTTAAAAAGGAAAACAATGCCGTCGACGTTTCCGGTCGGAACTTTCTGCTTCATACCACGCAAATACACTTGCATGGGTTGTCGTGGACTGAGACGATGAGCACGTTTTTAATTCTCTCTCTCTCTCTCTAAAATATATGATTCAATGAAATACTGGCTGGGCCAGATAGATCCCAGGTGCTTCCTGCTCTTCGTCAGTCGTCAAAGGCTGGAGAAATGCCCGAACGCCGCGCGCGCCGCACGCACGGAGGCAGCGCGCACGTGTCAGCCCCGGGCCGCGGTGTCGCGAGTCCCCGAGGGGCCACGTGCTATCGATCGCCGGTAGGAGAGAACGACCCGCGCGAGACCACCGCCATTCACGTGCGTGTCTGCGCTCTCGCCTCGCGTCGCAATCGGCACTCTGCCAGATGTGCTCAAATCAAAGCTGAGCGCTAACGCGCGTGCGTGCGCGCGCGTGGGTGGGTGGGTTCGCGCGCGCACGTGTGTGATCGTGCGTGCCTGTGTGTGTTAGCGAATACCTATGAAGGCCGGCACGGTGCACGAAGGGGTTGAGTGGCCAGCACCACGACTGACCGTCTTGGAAATGTTTACACACCGCACCGATGATATATTTGAGGCTGAGTCGACCCACAGGAGGCCCAGAACCCGTTCAGATAATCATCACTGGTGTTGGCCGTGAGTCGCTATTGAACTCGGGTTCAATTATGTTGTCCCCGCGTGGAGGACTACCCCAAAATAACCACCTCAGAGCTGCTTTCTGGAGATCCCTCGAGTGGAGCTCCTTCTACCAGCAGTCGCGTGAGCGAGGCGTTGCAGGGCTGCACCTTTACCTTGTACCGCATAAACAAAACGGAACCTAACGCGAAAAGCGAGAGTGGACCGACCCCATCCATCCCAGACCCAGACATACCGCGCGCGTTCGCGTCGGCCGACAACGCCAGTTGGGAGCAATTTGGGTGTCTCTCTCTCTCTCTCTGCGATAATTACGACGTTCGCTATCCCCCGGTGCTCGGCCTGCTCCCCGCGGCTCTCCTAAGCGGCCAAACACAGACAGGGCTGATAACTTGCGCCGCGTGCCACCTACCACCACCAGCCGTGCCACGCATGCCTTGTGACTGCGCCAAGCGGAGTATTGGGAGGTGGAGTCGGGGTTGGGGGGGGCTGTCCAGGGGGGGGGGGGGGGGGGGGGGTTTAGACCCTGCGAGGACACAGGCGCCGTGTGTTCTCGAGAAAGGCTCCCACTACAGCGGGATCGCTCACTTGTAAAAATAAATGAAAAATAAGTATCGGTGAAGGTGCAGGGCACAGCCCTGCAATAGATTGCTCTCTCCACAGCCGGCGGATGAAGTGCTCTCCGCAAGATGGAGCTCCTCGAGCGAGAGGCCCTGTGGCTGGAAGGTTTTGGGTTAAGAAGCCTTCGCGGTGAGTCAACTATCCCCGAGTGCCGACTTCGCCGGTTCAATGCGACGAAGCTTCTGGCTGCCCGCGGACGATGCCGGGTGTCGCTCGGTGCGAGTTCGGCGTCCGAGATCGGACATCGCATTTTGCAGTCATCAGTCGCACCGCCCTCGTCCGCTGCGGAGATTCACCGACGAGGTTTGTAGCGGTTTCACCGCATCCACCGGCACGTCCAGGCGCGGGTTCGCGGAGTCACGCGAGGACGCGGGGCACCGCGTGAACAGCGTCTCGTGGCAGGTTGCCAAAGGCGTGGCGTTGAAGGAATTGTAAACATTTGTTGCGGCGTCTACAAATGCCTCGGTGAGAGAGGAGGAGGAGGAGGACACGCAATGCGCGCTGCACGGCGCGGCTCTCAGGTTGCCTCTTGAGCAGAGCCGCGCGCCAATCGACGTCGAACATCGTGAACCCCACCACCACCCCACCACCACCACCCCACCACCCCACCACCCCACCACCACCACCACCCCACCACCACCCACCACCCCACCACCACCACCCCACCACCACCACCCACTCCGGTGCGCGGGGAGACTCGCCGCGCGCTGCTGCACGGCAGATGCGGCAGTGGCGGGGTGGGGCGGGGGGGGGTGCAGGCTGCGGCGTGGATACCGTGCAGGAGAAGTTTAGAATGTGGGGGGTGGGGGGGGACCACGGTTGGGGCGATTAAAGCACACCGAGGCACACAGCGCGTGAAACTCGTGCCGTGCTATAGCACGAACGCACGCGCTACCACGTGGCGGGAAGCAAATGCTTTGCTGACACCGCATCGGCTCGGGGCGTGGATATGTGAAATGAATTTTTTTTTATATATAATAGACGACGTTTTGGGCAATGGCCCTTCTGCAGAGCGCGTACATCCACTTATAAACCAATTTTTGTGATTTCAGAGCGCATACATCCACTTTTAAACCAATTTATGTGATTTGAAAAAGGGCCGATTCCCGGAACGTCGCCTATTATATATTTAAAATAAATATTAAGTCGGTGTGATGGACGATTGTGCAGCGTATTGTATCTATTGAATAATTATTTATCATTATTATTGTGTGCGTGTGCACCTCTGCCAACGCATCCGCAGCGTCACCAAGTAACTATGCTCAGGGTGCATGGACCACAGAGTTTGTCTGTGCATGTCTGTGTGTGTCAGTGCGTGTCTGTATGTGTCTGTGCGTGATATTGCGTGTCTGTGTGTGTCAGTGCGTGTCTGTGTGTGTCAGTGCGTGTCTGTGTGTGTTTGTACGTGTCTGTGTGTGTCTGTGTGTGTCTGTGCGTGTTATTGCGTGTCTGTGTGTGTCAGTGCGTGTCTGTGTGTGTCAGTGCGTGTCTGTGTGTGTTTGTACGTGTCTGTGTGTGTCTGTGTGTGTCTGTGCGTGTCTGTGTGTATCAGTGCGTGTCTGTCTGTGTCTGTGTGTGTATGTGCGTGTCCGTGTGTGTCTGTGCGTGTCTGCGTGTCTGTGCGTGTCTGTGTGTGTCAGTGCATGTCTGTGCGTGTCTGTGTGTGTCTGTGCGTGTCTGTGTGCGGTGCGCGTTCTGTGCATGGCCACAGTTGGGGAGCGGTGGTGTAGCGGTTAGCGCCCTGGCGACCCGAGTTCGATTCCCGCTCACGGCCAAAACCAGTGACGATTATCTGAACCGGTGCCTGGCCTACCTTAGGTAGACTCAGCCTCAAATGAGTACCTGGTGGAGCGGTGTGTACACATCGCCACAAGGGAGAAAAACGCGGCCGGGCGTGGTGCTGGCCACGCACCCCCTCGTGTGCCACAGTGCCGGCCTTCATAGGCGCTCGCTAACAGCACTTGCCCCAACAGTCTGTTACAGGCTTCGGGGGGGGGGGGGGGGCGGGATCTTTGTGTACGGGCCACGGTGGCGTGCCCAGATCACGCCGTGGCCTCGGCTACGAGTGTCGGTGACCGGCGCGTGACCTCGCCTGCACCTCTGGGCGTTTCTACGCCCTCGTTGTTTTGGCAAGAAAGGACACGGTGACAACACCTGGCTGGCCCAGCCCCTCCCGCCCCGTCATCCCCACCCCTCCCCAGCTCCATCCTCTCCCCACTGACGGACCGGCCGCACGTGCAAGACGCATCTGGGGAAGGGGGGGGGGGTCACAAAGGCGCGCGCGGGCAACCCGTGATTGTTTGTCCCCTGATCGTATAAACACTCGGATTTGCTGCAGGGGTGACAAGGGGTGACGGGCAGACACGGAGCTGCGTGTTGCCGTCGCTTGGCATCTCGGGCGTGACGAGCGGATTAGCGTGCGTGAGGCGTGCGGTGATACGGGGAGCGGTGGTGCAGCGGTTGGCGCGCTCCGCTACGAAGCCCGTGGCCCGAGTTCGAATTCCCGCTCACGGCCAACAGCGGTGACGATTATCTGAACCGGTCATGGGCCTCCCGTAGGTCGACTCAGCCTCAAATGAGTATTACCTGATGCGGTGTGTAAACATCGCCCCCGGGGAGACAAAGGCGGTCAGCCGTGGTTTTGGTCACACACCCCTTCTATACTGTGCCGGCTCTCATAGGTCCTGGCTAACAGCACTTGCCTCAAAAGTGTGTTAAGGCTATACGGGGGATCTTTGTTTTTGGCGTGATGGGGTTAGTGGGGTGGGTGGGGGTATTAAACACAGACACGCTGATGCTGTAGTTTACGCTCGCGCAAATGAGCATCGAATCTGGAGCGCGTGAGAATTGAGTTATTTCGTGGATCGATTCCATACAATAAATTAATACTCTTTGGTTCTTTCGGTAAAGTCACGTAGGTAGAAATGTAAGAAATTCACGACGTTTCGAACGCAACACAAGCGCCCGTCTTCAGGTGAAAATCGCGATAGCCGCGATGTCTGCTGCCTTGCGATCGAAACGTCGTGATTGATTTAGTTTTATGTATGGATTCCTGCAGTCACGAAAGCTTCAAGTCAAGATGCAGCAAATGTAAACTGAAGGAGAAGCAACAGTCGTGGAGTCGTGGCCAGGCAACCCAAGGCGAGCAGGAGCGCGGAGTAAACCGCCGTGGTCTGCGCTCTTTCAATGGAGGCGGAATAGAAAACTACCCGAACTCTCTCGCCCGTAGCCCTTTAGCCGTGGCCAGCAGACATCGACATTGGCACGTCGGCTTTCGCGACCAAAATGATTCAAAATAAGGGTTTATTTTGGGGTTTGGGGTTAGATCGCGTAAATATAAATGTGTTGTTATCCCGCTACCACAGCCAATCAGTAAGGTTTGCCTCGTAAGCAAAACGTGCCAGTTCGTTACTACTTCAGTCCACTGGTGTGTTGGAGAGTAAATCCACAACATTAACAATTTTAGTACGAAATTTCGCTGGTAGTTCCATCAATCCGCATCATTGGGCGATTTGCCAGAATTGTGGCAAAATTGCCCGATCATGCTGGATTACTAATTTTAAAATGACTAACTAGCTGCGTCGGGTGGTGGAGGCTTAGTGACACATTTATACATACGCGATCTAAACCCCCCCCCCAAAAAAAAAACTTTTATCATGAATCGATATTGGCATTTAGCTCCTGGACGAATTGCTGCCATCAGGTGCAAGAGTAGAATTAGATTGATCGTCAATCTTGATTTGAAGCTTTCGTGACTGCAGGAATCAAACTCTTTGGTTCTTGCGGTAAAGTCACGTAGGTAGAAAATAAAAATGAAAAAAAATCACATTTTATTTTATACCTACGTGACTTTACCGAAAGAATTAATCGTCACCAACAGCCTGCCCATTCGCCACCAAGTGGCGGGGACGTCACCACAGCACTTGTATGAGGCCAGGTGCAGTTTGAGGCCACCTGAAGTGTCGAAGGCTCGCAGTTGACAGGAGGTCACGAGGCAGACCCAGACGCTTGTGGGTTGACTGCCTGAGATAACTCACGGATTATTTAGAGCCTTTGGCTGCTATAAATTTCCACGCGATAAGCCACTTCGTTGAGATGTCATTTGTGGCCAGGTCGCTTCTGAAAAATAAGCTCATTGCTCAGTGGGCATTACCTGGTAAAATAAAAAAAACCTTACTTTTATTAGCATTCGTTTTCGTGATGTGCTTACTTCTCCTATACTTGACACTCCTATCGTGTTTGTACTGTTTGTGGTTGGAAATGTCTGACCCTCCCCGACTGTACATTTGTGAAAAAGAGCTTTATAGCTAATCGGATTCCTCCAGTCTAATTCAAGATTTTGATTCTGAGATGCACCCCCTGTGCTCTCCACTGCGCCACCTCGCAGGGCGTTTTACCAGCCTGGTGCTCCAAAGACAAAAAACACCCATAAAGCCTGAATAGACTGTTGGGGCAAGTGCTGTTAGCGAGCACCTATGAAGGCCAGTACGGCACACGAGAGGGTAAGTGGGCAACACCACGCCTGGCCGCCTTTACCTCCCCAGTGGTGATGTTTACACACCATACCAGGTACTTATTTGAGGCTGAGTCGACCTAGGGGAGGCCCAGGACCGGTTCAGATAATCGTCATTGGCGTTGGCCGCGAGCGGGAATCAAACGTCAGTGGTAGCGCGGCGTGCCTACCGCTACGCTACCGCTTCCCCCGTTACTCCACGCACACACACGTGACCAAAGCACAAAAATCTCCCCGTTTAACCTTACAGACTGTTGGGGAAAGTGTTGTTAGTGAGCGCCTATTAAAGCCAGCGTAACGAGCGAGCGGGCGGTTGGGTCCCCAGCATCACTCCCGACCTCCATTGTCTCCCTATCCCCTCATCCGCCGACCAGTGCTGATGCTTACAAACATCACGGCTTTCTCATATTAAGGCTGAGTCAACCCAGGGCAGGCCCAGACGCAGCGCGAAATAATAGTTTTCCAACGATCTTATCCGTGGGCATGAATCAAACCCAGGGTCGTAGGGGCGCAGTGAAATAGCCACATTTCGCCATCGTTTTCCGACTCAAATATCTTCGTACGTACACGCGATGCAACATATAGCCTGCATGTTAGTTTGGGTGACTTCCATATGGTGGACAGATGTTTCCTTTCCTTGACCCGTGCCTATTTTACTAAGCTGATGTAGGCACATGCATGTGTTTAAAAAAAAAACTCTAGCTGAAGCATTAATCACGGAGGTAATATCCAGACCTGCCATAAGACGTATGGGGACTCTACAAGTTCTATAATTATAATGTATTCACCAGGAAAAGATTTTGTTATATATACATAAACAAATCTGACAGCCACTTCAGCTGCAAGCGTGTAAACCACACCTTTTAAATATTATTGTAAAATATATGTGCCCAGGTCCAGCGCTGATGAGTCTCGAGATTATTTGTCAAGAGGTTCATGCTCCATTGGGCTGCTTGGCTCAGATCCATTGATCCGTGTTTTGGCTTCGAGTCCAAGGAAGGTCGAGTGCCCGGAAGAAATCTCACCGTGCAAGCGACTTACATTTTTAACTTGTTCAAATATTTTCACCTTGGTAGAAAAAAACCAAAGATATCCCTTAAAATGGAACATGTCCTTAGCGAAGGGTCTCTAGGGGTGTCGGTTTGACGCGCATAGCGAGCACGTGATGGCGATACGTGTGCACGTGCGTGCCACTCGACAACGCGCACATGGAAAGGGTAAAGTTTCACTTCGCTGGAATCGCCACGTCCTCTCAATTAGTCGCTTTGTGGTGTAACGGTCAACAGCTGAGGATCTCGTTCTGCTCCGTTCACGATGTACAGGGTGCTCAGGATTCCTACTCCTCCTCACCTCTGCGTCTGTGCCTCGCTACTATGACGCTGTGTAGTAACTGTAATGCATTTTGTAAACTCCGTTGTCGTACCGATGAACATTAAGGGATTATCTCTAAACTCACGGTGGCTTCAATTTAGCATTACTAAAAAAAACATTTTCTTTTTACCAAGGAAGGCCCACTGAGTTATGTAGAAACTTTCTCAGAAGCGACTTGGCCACAAATGATATCTCAACGAAGGCGGCTTATCACGTGTAAAATTTCTACAGCCAAATATTCTAGACGCATATTTCTAAATGTTGAGGGGGATACACCGGAGGACTGGGAGATAAAAGTCCACGCGACCGCGGGGAGAGAGACACGCAAACTCCAAGTGCACAAGAGGCGTCAGGGTCGCGATCGAACCCACGACCTCTTGTATCATAGACGACGGGGTACTTAACATCTCACCACCGTATCGCAGCGCGCTAACCGCTGCGCCACCACTCCCCGTTCCGCCATCGCAACGTCACGTGACCGCAGCAAAGCGGCCTCGCAGCCACGATGACCGCGGACTTTATCCGGGGCCATTCTCTTCGTCGTCTTTCTCAGCATTGACTGAAAGTAAAAAAAAAACACGACAGAGCCGGGTGGGGGGGGGATGGAGAGGCGGGTGGCGACGACGGGGAGAGACGACGGGGAGAGACGAGAGAGAGAGAGAGAGACCGAATGCCACTGCTAATATCCCCACGGAGAGGCTGTAATGGGGCCAGTGTTGACCCACCTCTTTCATGTCGAGGACAAAGCATACAGCGGTCATTGTAGTCGCCGCTCGCGCCCGGCGCGAAGCGAGGGCGGCACTTTTGCCCTCGGAGTCGTCCTCCGGCGATGCCCCCCACCCCTAACCACCCAACCCGCACCCCCCTCTAATAAAATGACCTCATATATTTTTTCAAAGTGATTTATTTACCTTCCCTATACTTTACACTCCTGTGGTGTTTTATTTGTTCATAACTTTCTTGATTTGAAGCTTTCGTGACTGCAGGAATCTATACTCTAGGTTATTTCGGTAAAGTCACGTGGTTAGAAAAAATAATATATCACGACGTTTCGACCGCCACACAAGCGTCCGTCTTCAGGTGGGAGACGATTAATAATAATGATTGCTTGTGTAGCGATCGATACGTCGTGATCTATTGTTATCTTTTACCTACGTGACTTTCCCGAAAGAACCAAAGATTGTTTTTATTTAAAGCTTTCGTGACTGCAGGGATTCATATTCTTGGTTCTTTCGGTAAAGTCACGTAGAAAGGAAATAATTAAATACCAAAAATATAAAACAATACAAATTTTCACGACGTTTTGGCTGCAACACAAGGTATCATCATCAGGTGTGATGATGATTGCTTGTGTTGCAGTCGAAACGTCGTGAGAATTGTTTTCGTTTTCTATTTGTATTATTTTATTATTTCCCTTCTACGTGACTTTACCGAAAGAACCAAGAAGATAAAAAAACAAAGGGTATGTTCATAAAATAATCGATGTTTTTGCGTGAAACGTCTTGTTGTTGTAGCGCTCTGAATCTGCTCCCCTTCACCCCCCACCAAACTGGACATCATTGATAAAAAAAAAAGATGAAAGTGCTTCGCAGCTCATCGGATTCCTCCTCCAGTGTAGCGGCATATTTTGAATTCTGATTCATCGCGGGCGAACGAGGTCGTCGTGGCTGCCGGGTCCCAGGCAGAGTTCCGCCCGTCGATCCCAGCTCGGAGCAGCGGCCGCGCGCGTCGAGATTAAAAATTGGCATCCATGGCTCTTGTTGTCATTGTCTGTTTGTTGTTGTTGTTGTTGTTGAATTTTTTTGGGTGGATTTTTTTGTTTGCGGTGGGGGCTTGGTTGGGGGCGCGAGTGTATTGCCAAGTCAGAAGCCCCACGTTGTCGTCGCTAGGAGTAAATGGGGCAATGGCAGAGGACGGCCAATGATTAATGACACAGTGCGAGTCAAAGGTAATGGAACGCGTCGGATAAAACAAAAACAACAACAAAAACAACATGGAGGAGGCAGAGCGATGGAAGTGAGCGAGCGCGTACGGCAAGGTCGCCTAAAATTGATCGTTACGTCGCAGGGTTATCAGGGATGGTGACGCCTTTGGGAGGCCTTCGTCCAGCAGTGGATTGATCAACTACCGACGACGACAATGATGATGATGATGACGACCTCGAAGTTCACTTTGCGTGGCACAAGGAGCGTCGGCAAGCAAGGGGGGGGAAAGGGGCGCGTGGCTGGAATTTGTCACAGCTGACGTCGTGCGTTTCAAATGTATGCACAGTTTTTGTTGTGGTTGCGGTGTTTATTGTTTTGCGTCATTGGCAGCATCATCCTCATCATGGGCGGTGCAGTGGTAAGCCTCTTCTTCTTGGTTCTTTCGGTAAAGTCACGTAGAATGGAAATAATAAAATAATATAAATAAAAAATAATAAATAATGTTTTATTTTTATTATTTTATTATTTTCATTCTACGTGACTTTACCGAAAGAACCAAGAAGATGAATCCCTGCAGTCACGAAAGCTTTAAATCGAAAGGTAAGCCTCTTGTCAATATCTCATCTGTCATCTCACGAGGGTTGTATAGATTAAAAAAGGCGGAGGAGAGGGGGGTTGGAGCCCCCAAGTAAATAATTTCTGCTTCGTGCCACCAAATTGACCAGCAGCCCCCCCCTCCCCGGCTGAGTGCCGGGAGAAACCCCCACACAGCACGAGAGGGAGCAGACACTCAACTCAGCTGCGCAGGGAAGCATCTCAACTCCTTGGTGTCCCTGAGGGCCCGTGCCCTGGGTCTGGCTTTCCACTTCATCCCGTGATCCTGCGCACTTCACGTGCAGATTAAATTCAGAGGGCATCTCAAGCATCTGCCTCTCGCTCAGCGTAGGCGGAAATCTGGAGCGTCGTTTTTTGGAGGCTCGAGGACCGGAGCGTGGAATTCCTGGCCACTTTGATGTCTGTGCACGGAGCCTTTTGAGTTTTCACAATGGACGAGTCTTGGATGAACAAAAAATAAATTCCCCACTGGCCACAGCTCCCAGTGACCCCTACTGGTCGAGGTGTAAAACATGGAAGCGAGCGTTTGGTCATCTTCACTCGCGAAAGGTCACAAACGGGACGTGGACGGGGAGGCCCTGAACCCGTCCGCGTTGAAATGACCAGGACACTCCCGGCGTGGTCAGCGTCATTATTTTCCTTTGCAGGCAACAGCAGCAGCAAGTAAACGGGCGGCGCTAATAGACACCAGCTGCCTCCTCCGGTGGCGGCGCTGCTCCAGAGGAGCGGGAGGAGGAGGAGGAGGCGGCGATATTTATCCAACGCCGATTCGAGCGAATACAGACCCTGGGCTGCCTTTCTGCCGGGTCAATCAAACAAACAATTTCCGCATCAAAGCTGCGTCTCGTGGGGACGAGGCTAAGATCGGTGCCGGGGGTTCGGATATTTCCATAATGTTTTTTCTAGGGCCCTCCACGGCGGGTACCGCCTTCTTATTTATTTATTTTCGAAGATGTCCCGGCCAGCGGAGTCAAGAGCAATTTAAACGTGACAGTTCCCCCCCCCCCCCGCCTACACGACCGCACCACCGAGAATCGTTGCCTCCAGTGCTCTCAAGACTCCTCCAGTTGAGAACCGTAGGATGGAGGACCCGCGACCCAGCCACACCTGTCCCCTCTTGGCCAGACATCAAGGACAACTTCTCGTTTTCCGACCAATATTCGCCGACCGGTTTTTGACCTCCCACGCCGGTCAAGGGCCCTGCTCAGACGAAGTTCCGAACGTGGCCAGGGTCCACGAGCAGCCGACTTGCCTCCACACCGGGGGCCCGTACGTGACCACAGAGCCAGTCTGTCGACGTGGTCAGCTACGGACCACGGCGCCTCGCGTTGGTCGACGAGTGCCCTCTGAATGGACTCGGCGGTGGTCTCAGGGCCCTCTCCCGCCCCCCCCCCACCCCCCTCTACCCGCCTGATTGAAACAGCTGCCGCATGGCTCGGGAAAAAAAAATTGCCCGCTGGATGCATCTGACGCAAGGGATGCCCATTCTGAAATACCTGTGGGCTCTGTCGTAGGGATCGCAGAATCAGAAGATCTATTTATACTGGAGGAATCCGATGAGCTGTTGAGCTCATTTTTACAGGCGCCCAAAACCGTAACTTTTCGCCGACCTCCACTGAAATTCAAAATGACTGGCACAGCATGCGGATGCCTTCATCCAATAGCGGATTGGCAAAAGGCCTGAAGTAATCAAGACCATGATCCCAGAAGCACCGAAATTGACCTTCATCCAGCAGTAGAACTGTGAGCCAATCCAGATCCCACTTCGTTGATTTGCTCCTGGTTTGACTCATTTTCTGTGTGTGGTGGGGTAACGTGTGGGTAACTCCCACCTCTTCCAAGATGCCCAATAATTACAGGGCTGCACCAGTATCCAGTTGGATGAACGTTACAAAACACGCTAAGGCGATGTTTACAAAGTTACGTAATTTTACTTTAAGTTTAAATATACACAGCCTGTTCAGATATAATCATATTCTGTTTAAAATAACGATATACTACTCCTGGCTGAAAGTCAATTTCGGAGCTTCTGTGATCAAGTCCTCGATTGGTTATGGACCTTTGGCAATTCGCTAAAGCTTGAATGCATCTGCATGCCGTGCCAATCATATGGGTTTATTTATCACACTTCCCCACGCCGATCGTCAGTACAGGTCGACGAATGGTTACGGCTCGGGACCGGTTCAGATATCACTCGCCACTGATGTTAGCCGTGGCTGCGAATCGAACCGAGGTGTGGGCCAGCTTCATGACGACGCGCCAGCACTCTGAGCGCTACTGCCACCTCTCCTGCCACTACCCCCCACCCCCACGAGGGCTGTAAATTATTTCCCAAGATGAATTATAACTCGTACACGCCAGCGTCTCGCGAATAAACACACGTTCGCAAATGTGTATCAAGAGTTTCCAAATAATGACGGCCGGCGACTTAAATGTATGTGTGCACGTGCATATGTTTACGTACACACACATGTCGATTTGGGCCGAACTTATATATATTTTTTATGTTTGCTGAGCGGAATATGCCACGATGATGGATTTTCGATAGCCTCGTTTTTTGGGTTTTTTTTTCTCACTGCAGTTCAGCAGTTATCCCGAGCAGCGGGGAGCAGGTCATGTAATCAGCACGGGCCATACCACAGAAGCCACGATCGCCGCTTTCTCAGCTGCTAATTTTCTCCCGGGAGAGATGAGACCGAGATGCCGGCATGCGACGGACGGCCAGCTACGAAATTATGCGGCGCGCAAAAAAGTAAAAAAAAACCCAACCACGCTGCATAATTCCACCGTGGCCATTAAGGGCGACGCTGGGCCCACTTACCGCAAATATTGACCGTGTTCCTTTGGTTACCGAGCGGAAGTTGTGTGGGCTCCGAGACGGTGGGGGCCCCAAGCGTGGCAAAGTCTCGCGGACTTCACTTGTCAACTCTCATCAGCAGCCACATGCCAATTTATTTAATTTGTACTTTCCCTTTTTTTCTGCAGCCCTCTCTGCTCGCGTGTGTGTGTGTGTTTGTGTGGGGTTTTTTTTAAGAAGCGAAGCTGCCCCCCACCCACCCACCACCACCACCCCGTTAAGGTGGGTAGCGGGCACGCTGCTCGCTCGCTCACTCGGGTTTTGGTGTCGGTGGCAGAACTATGGCATTGGGTGGTATGATAATTTTTAAATCCTTTATATTAAGTTCACTTGCTTGCGTGCTTGCACGCTTACGACCGTGCAAATCTTTCGGTCGTTTTTTAACCCACTTCCCGTGATCCAATCGAGCTGACATTTTCCACACAGACTCGTTGTGCGTGACAATTAATGTTCGGGAAAATTTTTTCCCAAATTTTACACTTTTTAGGACAAAAATATTATATTTAATTACCAATTGTTTAATGCTTGCGCTGCAATCATCTGACCCATAGGTGGCAGCCATCTCAAGCCAGAGGACGAGAGGACTCTAGCCGCCACGCATATAAAGGATTTATAGTGGAAAAACTTTGTTTTTACGGGTTAATTTTTTAATAAATATATACTCGGCGACGTTTCGGGCAATGGCCCTTCTCACGAAAGCGCTCGGTTGTTTTAGTTCATTGAGAATCAGCAAAGTTATTTTTTCAACTCTTTTTTTTGTTTGCTAGTATATTCAATATACGTCGGATATAAGCACAGCTTATATAAGCACAGTTCTGATATAAGCAATACATTGTTGCATGACGCTGATGGGGAGGAAGGTGAAGGGCAGCTTCTTATACAAGCACAGCTGGCCTATCACCCCAAGCCGGTGTGCTTATATCCGTCTATCACGTGTCGTTTCAGTGCATGACGACCATTCCCATAGTACTGCACTGTTATGGGCCATTTCCAGAAACGTCGCCTTTTATACATAATATTCATTTTATATTAAGGCTACACAGTGTTGTTGGCGAATGTGTTCGCTGTGCTTTGTGCATCGATGCTAACGCTAATCAGCAGCAGCAGCAGGAGTAGCAGCAGCGTCACCACCGCCAAATAATTGGGCTTGCGAGGTTTGTGTTCTTTTGTCGCAGACGCTTTCAGAATTCCTGCAAAGGAAATATCCACGGCTGAACCCAACGCATTTGTCAATAACACTGCCCTAAAAGGGAAACAAATATAAAATGAATAAAAGGCAAGGGGGGCTATGAAGAAGGACCATTGTCCCAAACGTCACCAAACAGATATTCTTTGTTGCTCTCGGGGCAACGCTGTTGACGAACGGGTTGAGTTGTCGAGATTTTTCGCTCGCGCACCGCTGCCAACGCGCATAACTTGCGTACCGTTGCCGCGTCGAGTTCCCCAGGAAGCTACCGGCACGAGGAGCGAAACGTCGGACAACGCGCGGCGCGAACCCGCGAGGGCACACGACGGAGAGCTGCATGCACGGCCGCGGAGACCCCCCCCACCACCCCCCACGGTGTATTTGGTGCAGTGCCCATGACACCTGTTGCGCCCGTGGTGTTTTGATCACGTGCTGTTAGACGAGTGCCGTTTTAATCATGAATCAAACTAAAACTAAAGCGAACAATTTTTTAGTATTTTTATTATTAAGACGTGTCTGACATTGACGTTAACATTGGGAACAAAAACCCAGTGCGGACTTGCAACACGGAATTAATCACCAATTACACGGTTATCCCATTACAAGGGAAAGGGAAAAAAAAACACTTTCACGGTGGAAACAAAACATAGCTACTTTTTTTTCAGTGCATGGCAGCAGGTTTTCGTAGCGATGATAATTATGAAAATATTTACAATGCGTGCTCCCCCCCCCCCCCCCCCCACGTGCACTCCCCTACATCCAAACCGCTCCGCGACACAAAAAAACAACAATACATCACGTGCTAATAAGCAATACGGTTTTTTGTTGTTGTTGTAAACCACCAAATGGGAATTTCTCAACCGAGGCATCGCCGCGTGTTGCGTGTACATCATTGCGGGAAACAGGTGCCTCGTGTCCCTCAGAGGCCAAACACGCCAAACAAAACTCCAGGCGAATTGCCTGCCGGAATCGAGCATGCGGTCGGAAACTTGGACGAGAAACAGAATGAAATGGTGGCGGCGGTGGCTGTGGCGGTGGCGGCAGTGGCAGAAAGAGAGAGATGAAGATGAAGACCCGGCCTTGCGGATGACACGAAGGAAGCTGCCAGCAAACGTCTCTCGATTCAGTTACGGGTTATTATTTAAAAGGCACGCACTCTCGTCATCACGATCGCAATTGTACACGAGCCGACATATTTGAGCAGCGATGGCGAATTAGTTGCTGCTGTAAGATGTCTTGGAACGTCAGTTTGCTTGGCCGTACTTTCCGCGGTTTATATACGTAGATGAATGCAAGTAAAATGTTTTATTATATGAGAACATTCTGCAAAGCTGCAAATGTCCCAGAGAGTGACAGCTCCACGCATTTTAACTGAAGCGAGCCGCTTAAGCCCCTTCGCTTTTCTCATTTCGTTCTTTTGCAGTAAATAAATGAATCGATCCCACCGGCTTGCGTTTGCACACATCGCAGCGACTCCCTATGGAAACGGATAAATTATATTATTCTATTCCTGCGTTTGGCAAAGTATGTTCAGGGCCAATGTTGAGGTCTGGTCGGGTTCTAGCCCCTTGAAATGGGCCTTTTGTCGGAAATTAGCTCCGCCGCTCAAAACCGGACACGGATTCACGGCGCGTGAGTTGTGTTTCAGGTGGCACGAACACGCGCAGAAGTTGTGGTCACCCCGAGAAGGGGGGATCGGGGACGGGCGGGGGCACCGTCTCCCACCCAGCGGGTAAGACGAAGCACAGGAGGGAAGGGCTGCTGGATGTAAATCACATTTTTATTGTAATTTGCCCAAAAGCTAGAAGAAGGGATTATTATTATTATTATTATTTTTGGTAGATTTTTTTTCAAGAAAGTACGTGACGCGACAGGAACGTTCGATTTTACATAGCGCACTTTACAACAACTAATAATGGTAAATTAGTTATTGGCTGATGGGGGTCATTTGATGGGATTTGAGTGTTGGGGATGGGAAGGGATGGCAAGGAAGGGTGATTATGGGGAAAAGGAGAGAGGGCCAGGTTTGGGAAAGGGTAGGTTGGTGAAGGGTTTAAGGACGAGGACATGAAGCCGTAAAGCCAGCGTGACCCTTCGCACGCATTCGCCAAACGTGAAAACCCCCCACACAAAAAAAATCACAACAGCGCGGTTTGAAACCGATGGACCAGCAGCAGAAATCACTCCGATTGAGCCTCGGTTTTTTTGAGAGCGCAGGAGGGCTGGGAGAGAGTTGGGCAAATATGCGGCGGTGCATATTCCGAGGTGCGCGAGCGCTTTCGGCTTCACACGCGACGTGCACTCGGGGAGTGAGGCCGGGGTAAGAAACCCAAAAAAAAAACCCCAACAACCCACCACGACCCTAAACAAAACGAACAGCGTGCGCTTGCCCCAATCAGAGCCATTGGTGAGTCCCCATTGCCCCCACCCCCCACCCACCAAACATCGCGCTTTAAGGCCAATAGCAAGCTCATCCCCCCCTCCAACCGACCCCTCCCCCTTCCCCCGATGTACAATTTGACACAATTCTCACTGGAGAAAAGCAGAGCAATCCATTATACCGCATAACAATAATAATAATTCGACTCCAGCAACAACGGCATTCTGTAGCTTGCCGAACGTAAAAATAATAATATAGTAACCCTGGGATTCGTGGCGGGGTTGTTCAGAGGTCAGTGGGCTGAGCCTGCACCGCTGAGGCTCTGGGTTCAACTCCAGGTAGCAGCGGACTGGAGTTAAACTGGTTCTCAAGTGTTGCGGATTGATGGACTCAGCCTGTTCACCTTTGGCCGTACACAGAAACCCATAATTCAACTTGGTTCCGCACACGCATTGACGAATGTCCGGCTCCGAGACATTGCTTGTGCCGTTTGTACTGCCACGCGGTGAACTTTCGTTTCTCTGCCAGGGCGAGTTAGAAAAGTGCTGATGCTGCCCCCCGAATCTGTGGATGGATCGCGGGGGTCTTATTCAAATAATCTCCAGAAGTAGTATCCATGATGGACCGTTTCCGCGGGGGGGGGGGGGTCTTGGAGATGAATCTTCTTGGGGTTTTGGGGTGAAAGAGAGACGACTCAACCGTGCCCAGTGTCAAGCGGGCAAAGCAAAAAAAAACAACAACCCCCCCAAATGGCAAGCCTGAGTGCGCTCCTGCTGGGGACGAGTGTCAGCGGACGGAAATGAATCCGCGTCGGCGAAACGCCACTCGGACTGCGACGACGACGGGGGGAGGGGAGGGCTCGCGTAACGAGACAACACTGCGGCACATTGTCCAATTGGCAGCGATCGCACCGCAGATTCCGCGGAACGTTTTGTAAAAAAAAAACCCGAAAATAAATGCGTGCTGGATCAAGCCACCCATCTGGTATTGGATGACTACAGCTTGGCATTATGAGCTTTTTAGGGGGGGGGGAGGAGGAAAAAAATGTGCCTGGGTGGACCATCGCTTTTTCAGTGCCTTTGTGTTAAAGCGTTTCGTTTTTTTTTGTGTGAGTCTGTGTGTGCTTGCGAGTGTAATTTAAATCCCCGCGCAAGTCACGGGGCCTGATTTATTCATCCGACCTGCAGAGAGACGAAGCCGGCTAGAGCGATTTGTGCCGTTGAGCGGCGTATGCAGTCAACAAAAAAATATATAAAATACTTGAAGCCCCCTGCTGTTAGCATAAACAGCAAACCGGCTATTGTAAATTAACCGCAAGTCCAGAACACTTTCGCGAACCGCGCTAGGCTATGAGTGATTGGATTTGATAATCCAAATTAATTCGGGGGGGGGAGGGGGGTGGAGAATGGTGGTGTAGCAGGTGGTATTCATTTAGACGATTGTATTTTTATTTTCTATCCCTCCGCCAGCCAAAACGACACTGCGAGTCGCGCTCTCCGGTGTACCTGCCAGGGTCCTGGACGTTGCCCAGACGTCGCCGAAACGTCGAAATAGACCAAACAGCTTGAGGCTCACTTAGGGCCGTGAACCGTTGGGGGGCGGGGGTGGGGGGGATTAGGATAAATGACCCCCACGAGGGATGTGGGGGTGTGGGGGGCACATGGGGTGGGGGGTAAGAAAATTTCAGGGCGGAGGATACAAAGGACATGAGTTCGAATCGCCAGTTCAGATTGCAAAGGGAACTTCGTCGTTTCTTTGTTTGTTTTACCACTCTCTCGCCTATAACATTTCCCTCCCCACTGAGTGCCAAAGTTAATGTACCGGTCGTGGATGTGAGTGGCTCTTGAGATTGTAGAGCATCGTTGCATCGCAAGGTCGCAAGAGATGGCGACGGCGCGGGGAACGCAGCGTTTGTCAATTGTTGGATAGATGATGCATGGCTTCAGATGATGATAATGACGATGACTACAGTACATTGCCAATGCACTATAGGTGTCAATCTAACAGCACGAGACGCGTACGGCCCGTTACAGTAAGATGTGTAATGTCACGATGAACATTGGGTTACTTGGCTCTTACCGACTTGTCCACAAGAACTTTTGTCAATTGTCTTCCCCCCCCGCCACGTCCACCTAGATTAGGGGCAATGGCCCGATCCACCACTCCCCCCGGCCCCGCACCGCTCAACTCAAACAGTGGCACCGCCTGTGCCCCCAACCACCACCACAACCACCACCACCAACCACCACCACCACAACCACCACCACCAACCACCAACCATCACCACAACAACCACCACCAACAACCACCAACCACCACAACCACCACCAGCAACCACCACCACAACCACCACCACCAACCACCAACCACCACCAACCACCACCACCACAATCACCACCACCCCCACCACAACCACCACCACAACCACCACCAACCACCACCACCAACCACCAACCACCACCAACCACCACCACAATCACCAACACCAACCACCACAACCACCACCACTACCAGCAACCACCACCACAACCACCAGCAACCACCACCACCAACCACAGCAACCACCACCACCAACCACCCCCCCCCCTATACTTCACCAGAGGGGGCAACCATCGAGTGAGCGGTGGCCCGTACCACGAGGAGCAGCAGCGGAACAGTCACGGACACAGCCCCGACTTTGATTGCCAGGACGGAGGGCAGCGAAACCCCCCCCCCCTCCACCCCCCC
>CM025629.2:5702730-5715984 GCA_014621495.2 Entosphenus tridentatus
ACACCGCATTTCAACGCTGTGTGCAATAATCCCAGTGGGATGCAAGTCAAACAATAACAACCACAAGGCAATGTAGATTAAAGTAATCGGGCCAACTCTGTATTACAACAAACAAACGTGGCCAGACCAAACCGTCCTCAAAATCACCAAAAAAGCCACAAAAAAACAATGTAACAGTGATCATAGGAAACTGCGATTCATAGTTCAATAGTAGATACTATTAAGTAAGCGTAAGAGTAGATTCGACCTGAAGTGGTGTCGCTATGGCTCACGGATCTAAGGGCCTGAGTTTGAATGCCACTTTGTGGGAGGTGATTGAGCACCCACCATAGTAATGTGGAGTTTCCACCACTGACTCAGTCTGCGAATTGCCACGATTCTAACTCACAATTCCATCGCAGAATGAATACTCTGTTGTCTCGTTTGTATTGTCCGTATAATTAATTCCGTCTCAGTCCTACCACGAATATGAATACGCAATCGCATAGAATTTACATTTACGTTGCAAATAATTGTTTACTCAAACACACGTTTCAATTAACAGTTCGATTGATTAATCAACGAAAATAAGCGCTAGGCGTGAAAACATCCATCGTTTCATCAACTAAAATAAATTCTCACTCTCAATGTATTAAATCTTTCATCCAAAAACTTTTTTTTTACCATTTTAAACAAAGCATGCCATCAACAAAAGTAAACAAATCGGACAGTGAAATTGCCAAGAAACAATGCAAACCAGACGGGAGAAAAATATATATTTAAAATAACGATCAATTCCTGCATCTGATATCCACCATGAATCGTGACAGCTACATCGAGTCAACGAGGAGGCGAATCGCCCCATTCCTCCTGAGCGCCACCTCTGCACCCCCTGGTTCAGCGGTGGTGATCCAGATGTTGTGGTCTTTTTCCTTGCACAGACTCAACGCTGTTGAAATTATGCACTCCCAGAAAACCGTGCGGACGATAGTTTGTGTAAGAAGAAAAGAAAACTTTGAATTTTTTGGTATTTTTTTCTTCTATCTGGACTGATTGTTTGTGAAGGAGACATCGTCTGACACATTTGTCTCGAGTCGGGGGGGGGGGACACGGCAAGAGGTCGAGAACTCGGACTTCGAGGGAGCAGATTCATGGCCCTCCTGCGCCACCTCCCGGGATCGCCCACAACTTGCCCGACTTGCAGACGCCCCCTTATTCCGACTGCATCAATGTTTGCTCGCAATGCATTGTACTGTATAAACGTTGAACTTCTTTCGCACCGTACGCAGCCAACCGTGCTAAGCGAAGGTGCTGGAATGCAGTCAAACGTCAAAGTGATGCCCGACTCAAAGGAGCCATCGAAGCGGTGTTCATCTACTTGAGTCAGTGGTGAACACTCCACATTTCTATGGCGGCGGCGAGTGTCTATACAGGGCAACCAACCACTGTTGACTTCTCCCAGAGGTTGGTGGTCATATTATTGCACCACGTCGGGATGATGGGGCGAGTGAACCAACCAACCAACCAGAAGTTGAACGTCGAGAAAACCTTCCAATTGCGGAGCAACGCGCTCTCTTGCCCAGCCACGTGGCCGGCCGTCAACGCATTGCCGCAATACGATTTGAATGATCGGTTTAATGACTTCAGTTTTGCAGGGGAGAATCCACCGAGATGTCAAATATTGCTAATCGAGAGTGACCCGATCTACACGTGACAGCCAGTACGATTCGACATACGCCGAGCGCGTACAAGTCCAACACAGTGCTCGAGAGAAAGAGAAGTTGACTGCACAACAAATTGAAACGTTTAGCTCCTGAGTCAGTTCGCTGATTAGATGGGGCGTGATTGACCATACTTCACCACGGTGGCCAACGCGGGCTGGTGAAGTCGGAGCGATCGCCTAGGAGCAATTCAGATATCACTCGCCACTGATGTTTGCCGCTGCTATGAATCGAACTCGGTTCCGCCGGGGTCTGCCGCGTTGTCGAGATGTTAACTGTCCCGCCTGGTATACGGGAGGTCGTGGGTTCGATCCCGACCCTGACGCCTGCTGCTGTATATTTGAAGTTTCCGTGGTCGCGTGGATTCTTTTTCGGCTCCTCTGGGTTTTTTTTCATCAGAATCAACGTGCGTTTAGATTATTTGGCTGATATAAATGTGCCCACGCGATAGGTCACCTCCGTTGAGCTATCATTTGTGGTAGCCAACGCGCTTCTGAAAAAGAGCTCTCTATATCAGTGGGCCTTGCCTGGTGAAATAAAAACAATAGTTGATAGTTTTAGTGTGCGAACGACCCACAGTTGTAATGCGCTGTGCTTATGTAAAGAGACATGTTAAGACAAACTAATAGAGGGATACAAGTAAAAAAAACGTTTACGACTTTGAACAATCGAGAAGGTCTTTCACGCTGGGGAAAAATGTTAACACGAAGCCAACGTCAGCGCAAGGAGAGACTGGGTGGAATCAGAGTCCAGTTTGACCAAAAACAGAGCGAACGAGAGGGAACAGCCGGTGGAGCTGGCAGATTGCTCCAGGTTCACAAAGCTTCAAGGACAAAGGCAATAAAATAAAGTACGAGATTTGAAATAAACATCGTGAATCAAGAAAAACAGACACGGATTTATACACGATCCAATCGTAACAACATCTCGAGAGGCTGTAACAAACATTGGGCATGAGGGACATTACATATTTATTGTACATAAATAAATGAAAACTCAGTTAAACGCAGAGAAGAAAGGCGTGTCCTTGAGCCTGGACTTTACCAGAGGCAGGGGCTTTGGCAGCACGGGCGGCCGGGGGGGAGCGCGTTTCCAACGACGGCGGAGAAGAGAGGATGAGTGAGTGACCTCATGCCGAGTGTGGTTTTCGAGTTTTGAGTGCGTTCCTTGAGCGGCCGTGGATAACTTAAAACAACCCAGGATAGGTGTCGTTAATGTGCCTTCGATAGTAATTTATTATAATGCAATTTAGTTTTGCATGGAATTTGCTTTTATTATTCTTGTGATTTAGTCTATTAGCAATCTTTTTTAAAATCCTTTATATTAAGTTCACTTGCGCGCTTGCTTACGACCGTGCAAATCTTTCGGTCGTCTTTTAACCCACTTCCCGTGATCCAATCGAGCTGACATTTTCCACACAGACTCGTTGTGCGGGACAATTAATGTTCGTGAAATTTTTTTTCCAAAATTGTACACTTTTTAGGACAAAAATATTATATTTAATTACCAATTGCTTAATGCTTGCGCTGCAATCATCTGACCCATAGGTGGCAGCCATCTCAAGCCAGAGGACGAGAGGACTCTAGCCGCCACGCATATAAAGGATTTATAGTGAAAAACTTTGTTTTCACGGGTTAATTTTTTTCATCTATCTGTACAGCACTTTGAATGGCATCCTTTGCACGAAAGAGTGCTAGAGAAACACGTTCCTTCGGAGTGGGCAGGTAGGAACTTGGTTGGACAGCGCATTCGTGCACAACAGCCAGACAACTCATACCTGGTGGGCAGTGTGGAACCTGTTGTTGCTACCTGTATAAAAGATAAATTGACTTTAGGTAGCCAGGCAGCCAGCCAGGTAGCCAGCCCTCTTAACTATCGGCCTCTCCCCCTTGCTTAGGCCCCTCCCATTACTGATTGATTGACTGATTGAAGGTCGAGCGTGGCTTCGAAAGTTGTTGGTTGCCGGAGTGGAGAGAGTTGTGTGCGGGAGGAGAGCGAGATGAGAGGCGGCGAGAGAGGCTATAGGCATGAGCGAGTCCATGGAGACTGCACGAGCCGGCGACTGCCGTATTTAATAACAACGGTGTCAACTCGCGTCGCGATGCATTCGCTCGCTCTCGTCCAGAGAGAGAGAGGGAGCACGAGGCGCCAGGGCAGTGTTCTTCACTAATTTTCAGAGGGGATTGGGGGGGGGGATTACTTTCGCCGATAAGACATCATAGGTGTGAGACAACAAACACATTCCTGCGGAGGGAGCTGGTAGGAACGTTGGGTTGCTCGGTCAATGGCCAGGGTCAACGGCGGCGTGGTGTATTCCGCAAATATGGCCGACTGTGGGGGCGGGCACAAGCCGGCGTGAGTAGGTTAAACGTTGAGTTTTATAAGGGCACCACGGGGTGACCAGCCCCTCCCCACCCAGCCCCACTCCTCCCACCCCCCACCCAGCCCCTCCCCACCCTCCCTTCCCCACCCAGACCCTCCCCACCCTCCCCACCCAGCCCCTCCCCACCCTCCCCTCTCCACCGAGTCGCACCCCTCCCATTTTTCAATGCACGACGGACGGACGGACACAATAATCCCCTGTGGGCTGGTGTAACCAGGAAGTTCCTACCAGTATAATTCACATGTTGTGTATTGTCGGTGGTGGTGGGGGGGGGGCACGTCAGGGGGCGCACTAAAGTCCGCCAGTGCCCCCCCGTGCCTTGCGATGAAGAACGCCGCGCTGGGAGCAACCGCAGACGAGCGAGAAAGCAATTGTCCAATGTCTGCGGTCCTCGACATATACACGTGCTTGAATACGCGGGAATGAAACCGCAGCACCCGAAGAAAACCCCACGCGCGTAAGGGGGCAACGCTCCGCCCAATTCAGACAGATCGGGCTGAGAGTCCAACCTTTCGCCGCACCGTTACCGCCTTCTCCTGGCGAGCCGGGGGTACGGCACAACCTCGGCGCCCACGGCAGGGGAGTTCTCGCAGCATCTGCGTGCGGTGGTGCGTCGATCCACGAGGCCCTCGCCGCTGCTGCCCTCACGCTTGCGCTGGATTTACAGGCAGCAGCAGCAGCAGCTGCAGCAGGAGCCGCAGGCACGTGCAGCGCAATCACCGCTGTTGCCCTCACTGCTTGCGCTGGATTTACAGGCAGCAGCTGCAGCAGCATCAGCAGCCGCAGCCGCAGCCACGTGCAGCGCAGTTACCGCTGCCGCCGCAGTTGATTTGGGACAGGACTGAGAGCCACTTTACTCCCTTCTCCCAACCCACCACTACGGCGAGTCGTACGGTAAGCGGGCACGGCCCAATGTCGCATCACTCGAGCACTCGACACGATTAACGCAATGAGTGTTCGTGTGTGTGTTGTTGTTGTGGCGGTGTGACGGTCGGTCACATCATTTGCCGGCAGGCCCGTCCGCTGCAGGCTTGACTGCTCTGTTCACCGCAATATATGTGTAAATTTATTTTTGAAAAACCCATTGAAATTCTCCACTTGAATCACGACTCTATTACGGCCGCGGCGTTGATGAACGCGCCGAGTTTTCCCGTGCGCGTGCCAGCAGAGGGTCGTCACCGTGTCCATCTCATTAAACGCACACCAAGGAGGACGCACGCCAAGTCTCGAGCTTGGACTCGACCAGCGGTGCGGTGAGTTGCGGGGGGGGCGGGGTGAGGGGGGACGTTGGACGTTGGCCCACGACCACACACGGACGCAACCGCATCGGGCCTCTCAAGCCACGAAAGGTCGCGGGAAATGCTGCGACACGGAGAGTTTGTGCGCGTGCGACGCAGAGAAGCCGGCAACTGATGACATTCCGAAGGAGCGCCGCCTTCGGCCGAGTCAAACCGTGACATTTGCGAAGTTTCAGCGATGAGTCGCCATCGCCTTTCACGTGTGTCGTTATGTGTGTGTATGTGTACATACAGCGCTTGGACAATCCACTGCTGGATGGATGCAGGCCCACTGCCCACGCCGCCTCAGTCCACGGGGGCTGCTTGAATCACCGACATCTTGTGAGATATTTAAAAAAAGAGACTCATGGGATTCCTCCAGTCTAAATCAAGATTCTGATTCTGAGATGCACCACCAGTGCTCTCCACTGCGCCACCTCGCTGCGTTTTAACCGCCTGGTGCTCCAAAGACAAAAAAAACACCCATAAATCCTGAATCGACTGTAGGGGCAAGTGCTGTTAGCGAGCACCTATGAAGGCCGGTACACGAGGGGGTGGCCAACACCACACCTGGCCGCCTTTGTCTTCCCAGTGGTGATATTTACACACCATGCCGTGTACTTATTTGAGGCTGAGTCGACCTAAGGGAGGCCCAGGACCGGTTCAGATAATCGCCACTTGTGTTGACCGTGAGCCGGATTCGATCCTCGGTCGCAGCGAGGTTCGATTCCACCTCTTTGCGTTACGGAAAACACAAAAATGCTTCATAGCTCATCGGATTCCTCCACTATAAATACATACTCTGATTCTGTTTCGAAGTCCTGAGAGTGGAGAACTGCGTGTCAATGCGCTGTCTTCAGTGGTGTATTCATGTTTACGATGCTGACACAGACACCGGCGAGACATACCGCAGATTTCTTGCAGCAGCTCCAGAGGCAGCAGGGAGGGTTGGTGAATCACAACACGAGCGTTGGGAGACTCTCTCCCCGTAGGCGTCGAAGAAGGTGCCGTACCCAGGTCTCGCCAGGAGAAGGCAGTGTGAGCAAAGTGCGGACGAATCTTCAGCTGTCTCTCGTGCGTGGGATCGAGCGTTGCCCCCTCTCGCACGCGTGGGTTTTCTCCGGCCACTCCGGCTTCTTCGCACCTGTGTAGACGCTCACCCATTGTCTGGAAACGCATTACTACGTAGTGCTTGCAGCGGACCGCAGAGCTCGGGCAATTGTTGGTGGTTGCCGGCTCGCCGCCTCGCTGCTACTGCTGCTGCCTTCTAGCTCGTCTTTGTAGTTCCTTGGCGATTGTGAGAGATGCGAATCGCATGCACGGCGATATATAAATATTGAAATATATTTATGGAAAAAAACACAACGAAATATGACGATGTCATAGCTTTCCCAGTAGAGCTACCGCAACAAGAGGACAACCCCTGGGGAAACTAGGACAGCTGATGACCCGACGTGGTGGGCCGGGCCCGGTTCAGATATCTTTTTCCACCTCACTCCTTCCCGTGCTGGACACCCAGAAAGAACCACAATTAAGTACTCACTTGCTCGTGCAAGGGTGGACGCCTCCCCCCCCCCTCTCCACAAAACGTGACCCGTCATGGTCCAGACTCGAACTCTGGTGGCCGAGTTCGTAGCGCAATTGCCCTAACCACTGCGCCCACCACTCCACCGCTCGCCGTCTTGTCACGCCATGCGTCTTGATTGCGGGATAGAGAGTGACGCAGCGAATGTCAGCGAGTAATGGCCATTGGCTCGTTAACAGGACAAGACTACGCCGAGAGACGCTTTAACGAGCTCACTCTCAATTGGGTTCATGAACATTACATTTCAATCAACAGACGTCTCGCATTTGGGCAGTCAACCCCGCCACGAGGCTAACGGGACTGCAAAGGGAATGTCGCGGGTGACGTTAAGTGACACCGGGGAGCACCGGTTGGCTGCTCCCGCTGTCAAAAGCGCGGCGTGGAGACGCTCAAAGACCCCCCCCCCCCTCCGTATGCCCTTCACAGACAGCACCTACCCAGGCCGGCACGGTGGCACACGAGCGGGTGGGTGGCGAGCACCACGCCCGGCCGCCTTTGTCTCCCCAGTGGCGATGTTTACGACACACCGCTACGCCAGGAAGTCATTTGAGGCTGCGTCGACCTAGGCGAGGCCCAGGACTCGTTCGGGTATTTGTCGCTGGCGTTTGGCCGTGAGCGGGAATCGATCTCGGGTCTCTGGGCTCGTGGCGCAGTGCGTTGACCACGACACAAAGACAAAGACCCTCCCCCACCACCACGTATAGCCTTAACAGACTGTTGCGGCAAGTGCTATTAGCAGCAACAACAACAACAACAACCGCCATTCGACACTAAGTGGCGGTGACGTCGCTTGCGCCAGGCTGTGTGCACGTTGAGGCCACGTGCGCGCGCTATTAGCGAGCACGCGCGCGCGCGCACAAGCGCGCACGAGCACGCGCGCGCACGCACGAACGAGCACGCGCGCGCGCACGCGCGCTCAGCGATCATCTTAATCGCGTTCCGTGCCGTGGCCGCCAACCCGATCGACCCGGACGAGTGCTCCGCTCCAGCTGCTGCTCGCATCCGCGCCGCCGTCGTCGTCGTCATCATCATCATCATCTCCTCTCGGCGTGCAGAGCGCCGTTGACTCAATGCGGCGGTCGCCGCTGGTTATCGCTCGCTGCCCTTCCGAGTGGAAGCTGTCAGCCCGCACGCACCCGCACGCCCCCCCCTGTTGTAAATTGGCGAATCGCGGCCGATGCCGTCAACAGACCCGGCGACCCGGTGCCGCCGTTCAACGATCGCCCCGGTCTTTAGACAACAACAACAACAACAACGTCAAAATAAAAAAAAAATTGCTCCCCTGAATATGAAAGCTCTGAGGATAGTCGTAGTCGTCGCAGTAGTTTGCCTCTCCGAGTGTGGATTATAGAGGCCAATCGATTTATTTCAGCTTGCCTTTACCCAGGAAAGCTTCGCGGAGTCGCAGTCGGGGTGGGTGGGTGGGGGCACAGGTAATGCTTCAGCCATGCGATGTTGGGCCGGTACCGGTGACATTGGAGGCTGTTTTTAGTTTAAGCTATGGAAGGAAATGGGAGAACACGGAGGGAATCCGTGGAGAACAGGGGGAGAACGTATCGAAAGGCGCCCGAGTCTGGAATCGAACCCAGGGATGTTTTTTGCCGTGAGACATGTTCAAGTTCATTTATTAGGTATAGCCCTGTGAGCCATTCGGCTCTTGAATCGGGTGCAACCGCAACAAACCAAAAACATGAACAAAAACATCTTAAAGTGAATATGTAACTGAATGCAAACAGAAAATCCAAGAAAAGACAGCAAAATATTGCAGAAAAAAACACCGTACACCAACGCTGTGTGCAAAAATCCCAGTGGGATGCAAGTCAAACAACCAACAACAACCACAATACCATAACTGCAGAGGTCGGGTGATGCACGGCCAGCTGAGGAATTCCAAGTGGGAATATCGTCATATCCTCTGAAATGATGACGGTTACCAACCATTGTTTATACGTAAGGGGCCGTCCATAAATGACGTCACGCACCTAAGAGGGGGGGGAGGTTCAAACATTTGTGACGAGGGGGAGGGGGTTGAGAAATGTGACGTCACATCAAAATTCGCAACTTTAAATAAATATAGACCACACGTTTTACTGAATTAAATATACTTTTTGATAAATGTTTTCTCCTACAACATCAGAGTGCAGAGGCGCATTAAATACGCACTACAATGACAATAGTTTATGGACGGCCCCTAAGCAGTGCACAGGAAGAGTTTACAGCCCTTTCTTTATATAATTGGTTCTTATGGTAAAGTCACGTAGAAGGGAAGCAATACAATAATAAGAATACAACAATAACATTCTCACGACGTTTAGATTGCTGTGGTTGTCACACCTGATGATGATTGCTTGTGTTGCAGTCGAAACGTCGTGATAATTTATTTTATATTTGTATTATTTTATTACTTCCCTTCTACGTGACTTTACCGAAAGAACCAAGAACATGAATCCCTGCAGTCACGAAAGCTTTAAATCGAAAGCCCTTTCTTTGCCAGCGCACTGGTGCACGAAGACCCCTGAGCTTCACCAAGCGGGTCGGTGAAGGCAGGGAGCCGAAATGTTGACGCCTCGTGCAGCCCAACAAACGAGCGTTTGCTTCACTGCCCTTGGCTGGCAACGTAGATTTGCGGCCACCACGACCACCGGTTATAAGGGACGGTGCTCACCTATCCGAGCACTATCCAAGCTCAGGCCGACTTAGCTTCTGAGATACGATGACATAGTGGGCAGTACCGGATTATATCCTAGGAGCAAAAGTAGCTACATATGTAGCTACGGGCCCCGCACTTTCAAGGGCCCCGCGATAAATGCCTTCAAGCTATCAATTCCCGTTCAGTGATTCTGCACTTGCTCTATTACTATAGTACTATACTGCCTTCAGCTTTTATGAACGACTGGGTGTTTAAGGTTAACGATTTGTCGTATTATCTGGCCGTATAGCAAATGAAAAAATAAAATTTACTATGCAAATAAAAAATGTGTGTTTTAATATTTACGTTTTTTTAAAATTCAGAGCCCCTTCATAACATTAGCTACAGGCCCCGTACTAGCTTAATCCCGCACTGCATAAGGTGTGATTTGACCGGAGGTGGATGCAAAGACCCAGCCGAGAACGACGTGATTGATTTCAGCTATGCTCTCCGTTTCATTGTGTTACATTCATCTCGGCGCAGAAGTAAATCTGTTAACGACCATTGTAGTTGAACGCACAGGAGCGTTCGTGACTTGTCACTAATCCGGATTACGCTCTGCAAGGATTTGCAGCGCCAGCCCATCTGGGTGCGTGCGTGCGTGCGTGCGCCTGGACTGCAGGCGGAACCTCGCCTCCCCCCCTCCCCCCCCATCGTTCCTCGGCTCTCCCCCATTGCCATCAGAACCCACACACAACTCCCTACGCCATCGGCTGCCTCCCCAATCTCCCACACGCTCTCTCAACACCCTCCCCGCTCCACTCCACGCTCTCATTCTACTCAGACTCCTCCTCCTCCTCCTTCTGCTGCGTTCGCGTCCCTACGTCGCCACCCCTCCCCAACCCCCCTTGTTCAGGCTGCCACTTCATCTTAAGATCACAAAATCCCAGCGTATCGTCGGCAGCAGTGGCGTCGGCGGCGGCGGCGTCAATAGCGCGTGCGCTGGGCATCCGCAGGGCCGCCCATCGATGGCAGCGAAGGTTCCGCCTCGCCCGGGCTTCCCCGCCGATCGATCCTTCGACTCCAGTCAGGTGAACGCGAGCTGGCGCGGCGACGTTACTGGCGCGACCGCGGCGCCGTCCCTACCGGCGCATGGGGGTCGCAGCCGTCGCCGCGGCTACAAGGGCACGGTACTGCGGAATTTATTGGCAAAAAAAAAAACGATTAGTCGAAATTTTGCGTAGCTAAACCTACCCCCCACCCCACCCCCCCTAGTAGCGACTCGCGCGTTAATGATCGGTGCGTGAGGTTGTAATGATGATCGGGAACCCTCCGGGGTGCTGTCGGGTCGTGCCGCGTGTTGCTCGGCGACGATGTCCCCGACGTTTCGCTCCACGCACCGGGAGCTTCTTCAGGAAGTGAAGTGCAGAGGAAGCTCCCTGCGCGAGGAGGAAACGGTCGGACGTGGGAGCGCCACCAAACGGCACGACCGCCAGAGATCTGATGAGGTGACCGCGTGGGTCTTGCTTGAGGTCAGAGTGGCACCACTGATGAGCCTGGGTTCGAGTCCAGGTTTCAGTCACCTGTAATTAAAACCGGGTTCTCAGGTGCAAGCTAATAGCATCAACCCGGTTAGCCACTCCCACCCCCCCCCTCCCCCCCACAATGGTTCTGCACTTTAATTTGTTACATGTTACAACTCTGAGAATGATAACATCAGTTGTTGGCTGACGTGCGACAATCAATGCTCTGATGCGGCAGCTCGAGTGGGTGAAGCTCCGCCCTCTACCGTGTGCCACCACAAGTCTCTTGAAGGAGGGATCTCGGAGGTAGCTCTGTGACATCCACTTCCTAAATTACCATTCTCTAGTGCGGGGGGGGGGGGGTGGATTGGCTCTGCGAGGGTTCCGATTGGCTGCGGAGTCTCGTGATGGCATGGCGAGAACGACAGCTACGTTGAGATAAAGTTTGGATTTGGTGACAACTTTGAATTAATAAATAACGATTATATAGAATACCAGTGGGTACCGTTTAACATCACTCTGTTATTGCTTAAATATAATTTATACGTGTAGATATCTACAGATACAAGTATTGCTAGACTGACTAAATTGTGATCAACTAAAACAAACTAGGAATCTAAATTTCCTATGAATTGCCACTTGTCACAGTCTTCAATTCAATTAAACATTATTTTACGTCGAGACTTTTCAGAGCACTTCACAATGTTAGGATTCTCTGAAATAGTCGGGTACAACAATGGCTGGGGTCACGGAATATATATAAACACCGACTTAAAATTAGAAAAAAAGTGTACTTTACACATGGATTACTTAAACAAGAGGGGTTTACACACAATACATATTGGAAGCAAATTTCAACCGAAATCGTGGAACAGCATGCAGTAATACATAGGGAGAAAGACAAAGATCTCCCATACAGCCTTCCAGACTGTTGGGACAAGCGCTGTTAGCGAGCACTGATTCAAGCAGACATGGAACACCAGCCGGTGCTCTGTGTAGAACAACACCGGGCCGCCTTTGTCTCCCCAACGCCGATGTGTAACGCACCGCACGAGGCACGTAAGTAAGTCGGAGTCGTCCTAGGGAAGTCCCCAGCACGGCGGATCAGACATCCCACCAGCGACGTAATCCGCGAGAATGGAACCCGAGGCGGGTCGTGCTCGGAGCGCCGTTCATTTCTCCGTTCTCCGCGTTTATCTCGGCGCCGTCTCGCCCGCCAGTGTTCCGTGATGGCGTCGCCACGAGGCCACTACCCTCTGCGCTGCCACAACGGCGGTTCGGCGGTGCCTCTGCACAACTCCGTGGTGTGCCTCAACGCCACGGCTCGCCCTCCGTCGCTTGCGGCTGCCTCCGCCGCGAACGCCGCGAACGCGGCCGACGTCGCCGACGCCGCCGCTTGCAACGCCGCCTGCTCCGCCACGGGCGCCAAGCAGCAGGGACCCCTCTCGGGCGAATCGCTGTGCCTCTGGATCGCCATCGGCGCCACCGTGGGCAACATCATCGTGGTGGTGGTCGTCTACGTGTGCACCTTCTACGAGGTGTGACGCTGGGGATAGCTGCCCCCCCCCCTCCCTCCCCCACCCTACTACCCCACGGTAGGAACACGTGCGGACCGGCACACGGACGGACGGACGGACAATGGTGCAGACAGACAGGT
This sequence comes from Entosphenus tridentatus, assembly GCA_014621495.2. Lineage (NCBI taxonomy): Eukaryota > Metazoa > Chordata > Hyperoartia > Petromyzontiformes > Petromyzontidae > Entosphenus > Entosphenus tridentatus. The sequence continues at coordinate 5,715,485 of CM025629.2, forward strand.
GGATGTGTGGACACACGGACAGACATGGATAGATGGACGAATGGACGGACAATCGGGTGAACAGATGGATGGATGGATGAGCACACAGACGGACGGATGGACAATTGGGCAGACAGAGGGATGGACAGATACAATTATCGATGGACTCACCGATGGACCGGATGGACAGATTTATAGAGAGACAGACGGACGAATGGGCAATTGGGCAGATACTTCGATGGACAGACAGAAGGGTAGCTGGCCACACAGATGGACTGACACACGGATTAATGTACAGTATGTATGTGTGGCAAGGCCGTAGCGATGGAGTCAACATTTCCAGGGGGTATGGGGGTCCCCCCCCCAGAAAAAAAAATCTAAATTTGAAAGCGAATTTCCTGCCTAGAATATGAAAAAATTGACTAACACATAGGATGGATCTTCTTGGTTCTTTCGGTAAAGTCACGTAGATGCGAAGTAATAACATAATAAAAATAAAACATAATAAAATAATTCTCACG
>CM025629.2:5716384-5731709 GCA_014621495.2 Entosphenus tridentatus
CAGCAGCATCTGCAGCAACAGCAGCAGCATCTGCAGCAACAGCAGCAGGGACAACAGCGGTCACGGCACGCCGACCGAGCCACTGACATCTTGACTGGTGCCGCGACGGAGTGCCGTCGTGGATCAGCCGAGGGCACCGCAGCTGAGCACACGGGAGGCGTGGAGTGGGGGGTGGGGGGCGAGGTGGGGGGGGGGGTCGCGGAGATTTATCCGCGTCGCGCATCTGGCTCTCGTCATAATCGCGGAGATGCGGGGCTCTGTAGCGATGTTGCGCGCTGGGCTCGCAGCCACATTTGTGCTTGGGTTTGTCCGGCACATGAAGCTGACACTTATGAGGTGGCCGGGAGGCTCAGCAGAGGTCAGAGCGCTGAGCTGCCACGCACGGCTAACATCCTGAAGTTCTAATCCGCGAATCAGCCGCCCGTGATTAAACCGGTTCGCGAGTGTGGTGGTGAGTTGATGGTTTCAGTCCGGTCAGTTCATGGAAAAAAGAACATCGTAATATGTTCGGCGTTGCATTTGATTAGGTTGAATTCCCGTTCTGAGAATGAAAACGATGCTAGTTTTAACGTCGCTGAGATGAACTGTTCTCTCTACAGCATGGTGCGCGAGAAAGTGCTGCCCTAGAGTGTGTGGATAAAGACGTCACTTGATGAGATTTTAGACGCAGCTCTGCAGTGTCCCCTTCCACGGACTCTACAGACGCGGTGATCCGCTGCACAAACCGGGATAGAATTCAGGAGAAATGTAACATCTGAACATCGAATTCCTGGCGCCACGTGTTAAATCGAAAAAGTGTAATCGACTGGACTCCACTCGATTGGGAAAGCTCCCCCCCCTGCCCGCTACTGGCTGACTGGCCGCCATTGCTCCTTCGCGATTCGCCTCGCGCCTGTAAGAAAGGTGGCGGGCACCACATGCACCCAGGTCACTACTTCTCAGTCACGTGTGTTTGCATGCCACACCGCACGTGCGTGTAGTTAACGTGGACTTGATTCCTTGCAAAATGTATCTATTTGGTGTTCGAACATCTTAACACCTGTTTTATTGACAGAATGGATTAAACCTATTCTTATTATAAGAGGGTTTTCCCATTTTTTTCTGGCAACAAAACTGGTGTTGAGATGTTAAAACACCAAACTGAAACCTTTTTACAAGGAATCATGTCTGCATTAACCACGATACTTGTGGTCAGAATGCAAACAAAAAACATACTCTGATAATAAATGCATTGTCTTTGAAACTGATTGGTCCACACCAGACAGCTTTCTTTTGAGCCTAGTCTCAGACGGTGTTAGACCAGAGGTGGTCCCATGATGTAGCTGCCCACCCCGGGCTCTCATTACTCTGATAGTGCATTGTCTTTGTGCTGTACGCCTTTTGGCGTCCTCTGGTCTAAAACTGTTTGTGACGAGGCTCAAAAGAAAGCTGTCTTTGGTGTGGACCAATCAGTTTCAAAGACAATGCATATATGATCAGAGTATGTTTTTTGTTTGCACTTTGATCACAGCATTGTGGTTAATGCAGTGACATGATTCCTTGTAAAAAGGTTTCAGTTTGGTGTTTTAACATCTTAACACAGCTGTTTGTTGCCAGAAAAAAGGGGAAATCCCTCTTATCATATTTTAGTACTGGCAAAGGAGGTCACAGGTGTTAAGACGTTAAAACACCTTTTACAAGGAATCTAATTTTTCACACTATTTTGCAAGTCGGAAAAATATATATATCCGATTCTCACGCGCACGATTCGGCATGCTGTACCTCGCACCGCTTAAAGAACCGATACTCGTCGAATGATCGATCCGTCTCGATTTAAAGCTTTCGTGACTGCAGGGATTCATCTTCTTGGTTCTTTCGATAAAGTCACGCAAAAGGGAAGTAATAAAAAAATAAAAATATTTTATTATGTTTTATTTTTATTTTTTTATTACTTCCCTTCTACGTGACTTTACCGAAAGAACCAAGAAGATCGATCCGTCGTCGCCCCGTATAGAACAGGCTCACACAAAACCGATCCGCCCACTGCTGCCTCGGCTCGCGCGCCACTCACACGGACGTCGACGTCAAACCACACCGCGACGATTCGTCTCATTGCCCCGCGTCTTCCGCATCACCGGTGCTCCGATTTAGTTGTTTCTTTCTCTCTCTCTCTGATTTTCTTTTCATTCGGCAAATTGTCTAGCGGCCGCGAACACCGCGGGCGAACTGCGCGTTCCGTCAACCGCGATTTAATCCCGAGACGCGCTCGCGCGGCGACGTTCTGCGTCAGCACCGCTCGACTCGACGTCGCTCATGAGCCACATGGCCGCGACCATGCGGTTTGAGCGGACGGAGAGAGGGATGGGGCATAGAGATAGAGAGAGAGAGTAGGAATGATTTGCTGCTCAAATGAGCATTTCAGGCGATGCTCATCTAATGTTTACAGCCACTAAGCCGGTGGTTGATGTTCCACATTCCTCTAGCGAGCGGTTGATTTATTATTTAGGACCATGGTAGTTATGGCTTACTTTAACCTCCCCCGCCCACCCACCGCACCCCAACCATGATTTGAACTGACAACCTTGCGATTGCGAGCCACTCGCTCTACCAAGGGTGACCTGCGGTATTTGCCCGCCACTAGGGGGGCGATGATTGCTGCCGCTGTGTCATCCCAATCGAGTAATTTGCGGTGTTGTTTTCTGAATTTTGGCATACTTGGCACATTCTCGCACCCGCACACGGTGGCTTGCTCTTGCGCAACAACGTCACGGGATCTTTAGCGTCCGCTGTGGGTGGAGCAGACGGCGCGCCGGCAGCGGTATTGTCACGGCTGACGCTCGCGCTCGCGGCAATAACCAGGGGCGGCCGCTGGATTCGAAGCGCGAACAACCAGCGGCGACAAGCGTGGCGAGTCGCGCTACCGCTGCTGGCGCGTGCGTGGCGCGCCCGCGCGTAGGGAGACGCCGCGTGAGCCGGTCGACTGTTGACATCGGCGAAGAAGAGCTTCCGCCTCTCGACGGATTCCTCCGGCACGAATAAATATTCCGGTTCTGATTCTGACCCGCGGCGATGGACACTGAGCTCGGCCTCGACTCAGGGTGAGCGGAGAGGCGCACGGCGAGGGTTCTAAGAGAACGGCGTGTTCCTCTCACGTCCGTTTCGCCGCCAAGTCATCTCGCGTTGTAACCACGGAGGCAAAGGCGCAGACCCTGCGATTGCTTGCTCGCGCCACTGCTGCCGGAAGGGACTCCAAACGAGAGCGGAGCTTGAGAGAGCCCCGCTGTCTCGAGGATGTTTGGCCTACTCTTTCACGCCGGCCTGCCGTATTGGAATCGGTGGGAGTAGCCACGCTTTACCCCACCGTCACACGCGAACTGCTTGTCGACTAACTGCGGTGTAGGGTGGATGGAGGCGTCATTGTTCTAACCGGCAGCGCTGGGAAATTGGAATCGAACCGGCCGCCTCTGGTTCCCGGCAAGTCCCAGCGTGCCAGCCGTCACAGCAGAGCGGCTGTGCCGTGTTACTGTTATCCGGTTCTGTGTACTCTACAGCGTAATTACGACGTGAATAATGTCCCCGTGCTGAGTCCCGACACGCTGGTGACGACGGGTGAACAGCGAGATGCTGATGATTAGAGGCCGACCGAAACTGAATTTCTGGTTTCGGCCGAAAACGAAACCAGACCGAAAGTTACAAAAAATACTTTTGGCCGAAACGGAAAGTTAAAAATTTACTTTCGGCCGAAACCGAAACTATGCCGAAAGAGGCCATTTGCCAACTTTCGGCTTCGAAACCGACTTTCGGTCGCCCTCTACTGATGATCTCGAGTCTCACACGCCGCTGTCACGTGTGCGTTTCAAAAAGACTGCACATCTTTGAAGTCCCGACGCATGCGCATTGTATCTGTACCCACATTCTGACGACGCGTTCACGAATTTGTCACCGATGTAGCAAACAAGCTGGCATACGACACAGAGAGAGAGATGGGGCGGAGGGCGGCGGAGGGGGAGTTTATATAATCCGTTCTGGGATATGTTGGTCTAGAAGTCCATAAAGTGACGGACAAATCAGCAACGGTTATGTACGAAGAGAGAATGTACGTTTCAATACGTTTCGTTGTTTTAACCGTGAATATCAACGCTAGCTGGTAATTATTATATAATTTTTGGCTTTTTCTGGGTTTTTTCAATATTTTTCGCGTTGAACGGACCCCATCGTGTAGGCGGGAGGACCCTCGCCAACAATATCTGGCAGCTGTCTGTCTGGCCGTGCACTGCTGATGAGGACGCGCCCCAACGAAGTCGCAACCGGCTCAGTTCGCCTGCTTGAGCAAATGCTGCTGAATAAAAAAATATATATATGGATCCGCACGACCAAAAGGCTGATGGGGAAAAAAAACCTTTATAGCAATAATAGGTTGTATAATAATAATAAAATGTATTTCACATGGAGAGATGGACTCTTGCGTCTGTTACTTTAATAAAGGTGGCAAAGGCGCAGCACCGTAACTGCTCGCTCACGCCACTGCCGTCGAAGGGGCCTCCGCTCGAGGGAACTCAGAACAGAGCCCCTCTCGCTCGGCAGCTTGGACGACTCTCCCGCGGCGGACGAATCACCTTGGAAGATGTCGGAGTAGCCACACTCGACCCACGCCCCCCCTCCCCTCCCACCACCACCACTACACGCGACCAGACTGCGGTGTGATCAGCCGGTCAATGGGCGCGTGGCGGCGCGGGAGAAGAATTTTTTTTAAACAAACAAAACTAAGAGACAAAAAAAAATATTGCACCCACTGCTTTTCACCGACGGGCTCGCCGATTCAAATAAAATCCACCGAGCTTCGTTAAGCACGGCCCGAGGGAGGTGCACCGACCTTGGCGAGCGGCTGCTGATCGAGACCGTAGCGGTGGCGACAACATCGGCTGCGTTCAGCACTGCGGTGGGGGGGGGCGAGCGAGCGAACGGGACGGCCCAGGCGGGACGGCCGCACATCCACGTGGAGGAGACCTTCTCGGGGCGCCGTGGCAGTACAATGGTGGTGGTGGCGGGTTCACAAAGACGTCCGCTCGCTGTTTGGCGCAGTGTTCTTCAATAATTGTTGGGGCGGGTGGGGGAGGGGTTAAGAGAGGGTTGGGGGTGGGGGGGAACTTTCGCCGATAAGACATCATCAGTCTGATGGGGGGGGGGGGGCGCCACGCATTTGACAGCAGCACGATGATGATGTGTGTGTGTGGGGGTGGTGTTTCCACTATTTGTGTGTTATCGCGGTGGGGGTGTGAGACAACAATAATTCACATGTTGTGTACTGTCGGTGGTGGTGGGGAGGGGGGGTGAGCACGTCAGAGGCCGCACTAAAGGCCACCAGGGGCCGCTAGTGGCCCGCGGGCCTTGCTATGAAGAACGCCGCTTGAGCACAGCGGCGCCCCCCCCCCCCCCGCGTCGTGTGCCACGCGCACGAAGCATCCTCGTCGCCTTCGTCCAGCGCCTTGGAGGCGCTGAAAAGCGGCCTCGTCGCTCAAGGGGGGCCTTCGCGGGGCCCCCCCCCCCCCCCAATGTCTTTTGTTGGCGAGTCCGACGGTTTAATTTCCTCCCCAGCGAGGGGACGAAGGGACGGACTGCCGCTTCGGGGTCTCGCGCCGCTTCGCCGTGCCCAGCTCTCGGGTGGTTGGGCACCGCGAGTTGAACGGCGCACGACGTCCGACGTTTCGCGACGACGCCCCGAACGTTCGTCGTCGATCCCGGCGCGCGGAGCGAAATGCACGCCGAATGAACGCGCGGCACAACTCGTGAAAACAAACAACCAACAACAACACGTCGGAGAGATGGCATCGGCTTGTCGCGATTTCGAGTCGAGCAATCACCGCATCGCGCGCTTTCAGATGCGCTTCTGAACGCCGTCTGGAGCGGAGCTCTGCACTTTTATATTGAGATTTAAAATGCAATTGTTTAGAACTCTGCTGTTTGTGCATCGTTTGTCGTCCTTTGCCCGCACCTGTGATTAGCGCGGTTCGCTACGAACGCTGCGAAAGAAGTTCTCCATACATAAACATTCAAAGGATGCGGTTTGTTGCTCAAACCTTTTTTAGTCCTTGAGCTCGGATGGCCAGCAGATGGCAGTACAGCAAGTGGATTGAATCCATCCCGTCAGAGTGCTGAGTGATATCCAGTCGTACGCGTGATGGTTTTTCTCCAATTTTCTCCGCTTTCCTCCTCCGACACGAAGCCAGAACCTCTCGTTCCGGTGGAATTCATGGCCAAACATCCCGATGGTAGCAGCATGCTCCTGATAGAGAGCCTTGAGGCTCAGCGGCGCTCTCCTGGTTACATGACGGCATTGTTGCAACGCATCATTATTATTCATGTTGGATTTTTGTAACTTTTGACGACAGCTTAACTCTGTTGTCGATGTAGCCACGCACTCATTATGATAGCTCGAGGGCACTGCGGACAATGGGCAGGACAAATCACGGATCAAAGTGCGTCTCATAGGGTCGGCCCCCGAGGGGGAGATGAAGCGATCAAATAGCTGCGTGTGTAAGTGCTGGGATCGATTATTGCACAGCGGGAATCGTGAGATTTGGCGGTGCCGCCGGCAGCGGATAGGGGATTGAGATGATCATCCAGCAGTGGACTGACCATGGCTGATGGTGACGATGACGATGGTGACGCTCTGGACACGTTAGCGTGCGACATTGCTCCACGAATCAAATGCTCGCCGGTCGCCACCTGTGAGTGTCCGTTTCAACGCGAACGCAATGACCAGCGGTAGCTGGTCAGCGTGCGACGTTTAATGTCCTGCGTTGTTCCATCACAAACGCTCATCTCGCTATAGACCCCTCCCACCCCCCCCACCACCTCCACCCCCGAAGTTTCCCTCGCGGTGAGGAGCGCCACAGCGGGCGACTTGGGCATCGCGTGCACGAACCCTCGGCATCACCAAGTCCGGCACCACCACGACGCGCGCGCGGAGTGCGTGGGCCGACCGCTGCGTGGCCGATCGCGATCATTTGTGACGAGGCCGCGGTTACGAGCTGCCGCGAAGGAACGAACGAGTCGCTTGCGCTGCTGACACCGCTGCCGCCGCCGCTGCTGCTGCATTGGCTGTGGTTTACTCGCCACAGCCAATAACGCCCCAATTCCGTCAACCAACACTGTGACCCGAAATGCGGGATTTCGCGACAAGCGACGTTTCGAACAGCGGCCCCATTCTCGATTCTACGTGTCGCGAAGAGAAGAGCAGTTGGCCCCCGACATGTCCATAATCTCTTTTACATTTTAGTGTTACCGACGGTAAAAACAACAACAAAAACCAACCTCTCCCAATAATTCACAATATAACAAATGACTCGCTGCCGCTGTTGCTACCGCTGCTGCTACCGCCGTCGCCGCTGCTGCTGCTGCCGCCGCCGTTATCCAGAGCGGCTGTCCCGTCGCATTTCACCGTTCACTTCGCCGCTTGCGGATGAATTCCCCACGCGCCAAATTCATTTGCATGGTTGCATCGCAAGTCCCCCCCACCTCAATCCGCGCCCCCCCCCCACATCGCTGCCCACTCTCCTCGCAGTGCCCAACACTCCTGAGACGTGCCCTCTTTCTCTTCCTCCTCCAAATCTCACTCATGCTCTCCATGCCCCTGCAACGCTCTCCGTCAATCATGCGCTCCCTAAATCATGCCTCCCCCTCTCTCTATCTCACCGATGCCCTCCCTCCCTACCCCATGCCCTCCATGCCCTCCCTCCCTCCCTCATGACCTCCCTCCCTCTTTATTTTTTTACGATCAGTGGAAACAATAAGATGCTCGGTGTATTAGGCACTTTGCTTCGTTCATCATTTCGTAAAAGTTTTTTTTTAACTGGGCTTTATGTAACCCCCCCTCTAGCTCATTCTCTCGCTCGCTCGCTCTTTTTTTTCTCGCTCACTCCTTCCTCCCTCATGCCCTCCATGCCCTTCACGCCCTCCCACTCTGAACACAACACCACCAGTAGTAAACGACTTGCTGCTGCTGCTGTTGCTGGAGGTGAGTGAGCCGTGGGCCTATCGTCGCCGTCGTCTTCCGTACGGCCGCCGATGCAGACGCAGAGGAGCCACACTTTCCACTGCGCATTCAGAGTTGTCGAGCCGAGACGACCGCGCCAGCGGCAGCAGGAGCGTCTCGTCGCGATGCCATCGTCGTATTTGTGGATCGGGGGCATTGCGTCGTTCCGCGTTCTGGATGGCCACACTCGCACGCTGGAAAGTTATTTTTTCAATTTGATTTTCTCATTTGTGCATCAGGTATCCGCATGGTTTGTGCGGATGCGATTTGGGCCATTTGGGCCTGTGACCAGAGCAGACGAAGCAACGCACTTTGGGTGTTCGTGGTGCGGTGGAGGAGGCTCCACGCAACGTGTGTCTGTGTGTCCTCTACCGACCACACACATCTCGCTCCACACTACCGCAGCTGCTGCTGTTCATTCTGCTGCCAAGCGCTGCTGCTGCTGGTGCCGCTGCTCGTACTGATGCCATTTCTGCTGCTGCTGCTCGTGCTGATAATTCTGCTGGTGCTTGTGATACTGTCAGTTCTGCTTCTAGTGCTGCTCGTTCTGCTGCTGATGTTGCTGCCAGCAGTGCTGCTGCAAGCGCTACCAGGAAAGAAACAGTTGAACAAATCCGGCAGTGACAAACGACGATTGCCGATCGCGCCTAAAAGCTCCGTATGCTGGCTACACAACGAGCGAATCAGTCGGTCTCGGAATACAAGTTATTTATAAAAACCTTCTTTTGGTAACTTTTTTTGTAGGAGAATTGTATGCGGTTATTTTTTAAAGCGACCAGCTAGAGAAAGGCCCGCCAACTGCAATGCACTGCCCGACACAACAGCTGGAGCCCACCTTCTTGACAGCCCAGGTATGTGTTTTCGCGTGTAATGGTTCGTGTTCAAGAGGAGCGCCGGCGCTGATTACACTGTGTAGCAATTTATTTTTTGTTCCTGGGTAGTAAGTATTATTTCGTAATTTCGTATGCCTCATACGTACAGAAAATGGCTATTATTCCACCACAAACTTTGCTTTTGTGACCAGTACGGTGATATTTAGAAATTTACCGATTTTCAATGAGATAACGGGCGAATTTGTGTATTTTCGTTCACATAAAGTGAGAAAAAAAACATATTAACATGTATTTATACTAAAGTAATAATAAAATGACTACAAAAGATTTAGACACCAAGGCGCACTACCACAGGCGGGACAGGCCACAGCGCACCAAGTTCTCTGTGGGGAGGAACAACGTCAAGTGGGAGCCACTGGTGGACCGCTGGAAGGTGCTGATGCCACCACTGCGCATCAAATTGGGCCTCATGAAACAATTTGTCAGAGCTGTAGATAAGGAGTCGGCAGCCTTCAAGTACCTTCAAGACTTCTTCCCTAAGCTGTCTGAGGCAAAGGTCAAAGCCGGTGTCTTCGTCGGACCACAGATAAAGAAAGATCCTGGAGTGCAATGAATTCTCCAAGGAACTCACTAGTAAGGAGAAAGCGGCTTGGAACAGCTTTGTCGCAGTGGTTCGTGGCTTCCTGGGCAATGACAAGGTCGAAAACTATGTGGAGCTGGTTGAGACTGGTGAAGAACTACGGCATAATGGGCTGTAGGATGTCCCTCAAAATCCATATCCTTGATGCTCATCTTGATAAATTCAAGGAGAACATGGGAGCGTACTTGGAGGAGCAAGGCGAGCGCTTCCACCAGGATATGCTGGACTTTGAACGCCGCTACCAAGGACAGTATAACGAGAACATGATGGGAGACTACATTTGGGGGCTGATTCGTGAAAGCGATTTACAGTATAATCGTAAATCTCGAAAAACTACTCACTTCTAAATATTTTGTAGTAATTTTTGTATTACTTTAGTATAAATACCTGTTCATTTGTATTCATATGTAGGTTTTTTTCTGAGTTTATGTGAACAAAGAGACAAAAATTCGCCCGTTTTCTCATTGAAAAAAGGTTAATTTCAAAATATCACTTTCCTGGTCACAATATCAAAGTTTGTGGGAAATAATAACCATTTTCTATACTTTTTAGGCATAAGCAATTGCGAAATAACACTTACTGCCCAGGAGCAAAAATTGTACTACATAATGTTATTATTATTTCCCCCCCCTCCCCCCGACGATACCACGAGGGATACGTTCGCGGTGCCGTGCGAGTGCGTGGGCTGTTTAATTGTTTACCATCCCATTTCCACTCTCAGCTGCCACCATGAATAAGCAAAAACGCTCGGCTCTCGCCGCCGACGCTCGAACATTAACATTTTAGACTCGCAACCAAACAGCGGTGAGCTCATCCACTCCGGAGAGCTGCCGACTCCAAAATCTCGGTTCACGCCGGGAGGGCTTTCGTGACTCGATGCCATCTTTCACATATTTCATGGCAGCCTCGGTCGGGTCAATCTGGCTGTCTGTTGCGCTGCGGGGTTTCTTTTTACACGCTTTCTATTAATTCACTCTGTCTGTTGTTGTTGTCGTATCCTCAAATCTTGTAACTCAATTATAACCTACTTCCCAATGTGCTATCGACTGCAAACTTGGTATACTTATGTCATACTGATGACAATACTATATTCTATCATAAAAAAAGATTAAACCATCTTTGTTTCTGTTTTGGCTTGGGTCTAATTGTCCACGCTCAACTGACGTTGGCTGTAATTGACTACGGCCACTTAAGTTATGGCAAGCTTTGCGGCCACTTCCTGGAATCGTGGAATTCTTCCATTACTCGCACGGTACATTTCATTAAAGCGTGATTTAAAAAAAAGTATCTTTTAAATATTACTTATTTTGGTGAAATCTTATTTTAGTTTGCACCGTGCCGCACCAAGAGATCGCTCGCACCTCGTAGAGAGAGGACGACTCTGAGACGCGAGAAGGAACCCTGAGCCACGTGTTCGAGCCAGTACCGAATTCCAGCCACCCCTTCCCCGCCACTCCGCCCCCTCCAAGTTCTGCGGTTCTCTATTTACGAAGTTGTTCTTGGCCAATTGGTGAGTGTTTACATACGAAAGGAAACTGGAGCACCCGCGAGAGAAGTGACACGCGAGAGGGGGAAACGTTCGATGCCGGTGCGGTCCACACTTTGCTGTACCGCCTTCGACTGGCAAGCCAGGGGCTATCATGACTCGCCCTCGATGCCCACGGGAAGCGAGTTTCGCGCTCGTGCGACCCATCAACCCTGGCTGCCTCCACAGTGCTGGATTACAGGCCACGTGCATTTGCACGAGTACAAACAAAAAACACCTGGTTTGGCACTCGGCCCATCGAGGTCAATAGAATGAGTACCGTTTTGTGGCACAACCACAGTATTCGTTTTATTACAGCGAGCGACGCCCCCAACATAGGAACGTGGAGATGTGTCTGTTAGAGCCACCAACCCTTGCATTCAAGTGCTGGATCACATTGACGCGTGTTATCACATCTGGTGTGGATTACACGCACGAGCCTTTTGTCAATCTACTGCCGAACGAGGGCCTTCCCTGGTTGTAGGGGTCACGGGAGTTTATTTGACCTTGCTTCACCACACCGGACAACGCGGGGGATTTTCTCTTCCTTGTTTTCGGTGAGGATCAAGAGGTGGCTGGCTGGCTCAGGACTCAGAGCACTGAGCCGGCAATGCTGAGTCCCTGGGTTTGAATCCGGGTTTGAATCCGCCCAACCGTGACCAACGTGTATTCTGAAGCGTGGAGCCGGGGCTTGTGATGTTTCACCAAATCAGGGGGTTCTCACCTTCCCAGTTAAAACATTTTAATATGAAAAAAAACGAACTATACGATTAATCGTGAGCCACGCTTTCCCACGCGCAGAAATTCCCAGCGATGGTCGGGACGTCCATCGCGCAAGGACACGGCTTCGCCATCGCCCGGAACTACAGCCCACGGCGCACGTCAATCTTCATCATCCCGTGGCCGCCCCTGTCCGGCCGGCGACGCTCGTCTGGCCTGGCCAGCCTGGGCGGCGTCGCGGGCGGCGGTGCCGCTGGGGCAACGGGGATGACCGGGCAGCCTGTGGAGGCCGCCTGGCGGAGCCGGGCGTACGCGTGGCTCGCAGTCATCGCCATTGTCGGCAACCTCGTAGTGCTTGGCATGGTGTACGTGTGCACCTGAGGGACGCCGGCGCCGAGCGGCGGCAGCGAATTCCGCCTTCGTACACATCCTCCCCCCCCCCCCCCTCTCGCGCGCGCGCCTCCGCGTGGCCCCCCTCCCCGCTCTCGCGCGCGCGCCTCCGCGTGGCACCCTCGCGCCCCCGCGTGCGCACGCGCGCGCCTCCGCGTGACACCTTCGTGCCCGCGGGGGTAGGGGGGCGCGCGCTTCTGGCTCGCGCGCCGCGTGCGTTCGCCCGGGTGAGCCACGGAGCCCAGAGCGGCCGCCGCGTAGCGATGCTAAAATTAGTTCTTCCGTACGTGGCAATTTGACTGGGAGCTGCGACGCTTTAAAAACCTCTCGCAGTAATACGAGTGACTCACAGCAAATTGCTTTTTGTTTACAGTAAGGGCTGTTGTTTTTTGTTTTGGCAACACGACGCTGAGCACACACGCACGCACGCACACGGAGTGGAACTGATCCATCACCGTGACATTCCCTTTCGGGCTAGGTCGACAGAGGAGTCAGGAAAAGACATCAAGGATCCTTGGCTCTGATACCAGATGTTTTTGTTTTGCTATTGGGAGTGACTCAAGAGTTGGCAAGAGGCTCAAGGTTAGTCTTCTTACCAGGCCTAGGCATGTGATTCTTCGTTCTTCCCTCCCCCCACCCCACCATCGAATCTGTTAAATTGTGACGATTCGGGGGCAACGATGATTCCGTTCAAGAATCAATTTTCATTATCGTCTCCTTCGCAGCGTGTCGGTTGTATTATTGTCACCGATAACCGCACGATAAAAAAAAAATCACCCCATCACGTTAAATTAGATGTTTGAACTTCATTTGGTTAGAGTCCGGCTCGGAGAATTATAAAGGTCAATTTAATTGTCACGCAACAAACTTTTCTCCCTGGCAGGAGTAAAGTTCAGTGCCCTCGAGTGCATCGCTTGAGAAGATCATTCAAAAGGGTTCTCTGAAGTAGTTCGATGACATCTCCTTCCGCGGGCAGGTCTCTAGACACGTGGGGTAACGCACTGCGCGTCCAAATGAACGGCGTTTCCACGAACTCGAACTTAGCGGTCGGCCTCGTGACACGACGCGTGACGGCGCGATCGCAATCAAAGCCCGCACCTCCGAGCGGCACGGTCGGCTCCATGCGGTGCGTAAAACCGCGGCGCCTGTGCCAGGCTAGGTGCGCGTTGAGGCCACGTGAAGTGTCGAACGCCCGCCGGTAGGAGGTCACGGGGCAGACCCAGCAGGTGCCACGGGTCGACTGACTGAGATGACCGAGATGACTAGCTGATACACCACCTGTGCCCCCTGCTGTGACAACTTAATGGTGCACCATACATTCAGTTTTAGTTGCATGTGTTAGGTATAGCCCTGTGAGCCATGCGGATCTTGACTCGGATGCAAGCGCAACAAGCAAAATCATGAACAAAGAAACATCTTAAAGTGACTACGCACTACAGAAAAATCCAGGAGAAAACAGCAAATTCTTCCAGAAATAAACACCGCATATCAACGTTGTGTGCAAACATCTCAGTGGGATGCAAATTAAACAATAACAACCATAAGACAGTTTAGGTTAACTCTGTACTGCAACAGACAAACATGGCTAAACCATGCGTTTTCGAAATCACTAAAACAAAGCTAGAAAAACAATGTAACAGTGATCATAACAACAAACGATACACGTAACATGTACGACCAAACTTTGCAGGCATAGCTGGCAGCATGAGTCACTCGATAACAGCAGGAGTATCATACGTCACATACATAACATACATAATTTACGTACATACGAAGTGGGTGGTGGCGGGCGGCGGTTGGCGGGGCAGTAGAGCAAGTACTTCGCGTAAAACACAAACACAGAAAAGCATTGCGAGACCCCGTTACTGTCACTTGTCTCCCCCGTTCACCTCCCTCCCCATCCCCTCTCCATCCCCCCTCCACTTCCCACTCTCCCGTGACCTTTGCCGAGAGCTACAAGGTCAACCCACGCTCGTGGAGTGCCGGGGTTGACGGAGTCACAACTTTTCGCGGCGCCTCTTGACAATTCCGCGACGTCCCCCGCCGCGCAGAGAGCGAACCCTCTGACGTGGAGCGGAGAGCGTCTCGGCCGTCATTTCGCGGGCGTCGGTGATGTGTCGTGCGTGCTTGCAGTGCTGACTTCATCGCAGTGGAGAGAGGGAAACTGCTGCAGCGTTGATTCGAAGCTTTCGTGACTGCAGGAATCCATACTCGTTGGTTCTTTCGGTAAAGTCGCGTAGGTAGAAAGTTAAATGAATCACGACGTTTCGATCGCAACACAAGCGGTCGTCCTCAGGCGGAACTGCTGGATTATATTAGAACGTGAAGAACCAGTGGCATCTACATCTGCAGAACACGAAGCATCAGTGGCATCTACATCTGCAAAACCTAACGAGCCAGTGGCACCTACATCTGCAGAACGTGAAGAGGACGACCGCTTGTGTTGCGGTCAAAACGTCGTGATTTATTTTATTTTATACCTACACGTGACTTTACCGAAAGAACCAAAGAGTATGTGCTGCAGCGTTCTCTCAGCGCGCTTCATCTTGAGCGATTGTGCACAAAGCCCCCAGCGCGTGTGAATTATCAAGCTATTGATGTGATGCTCGCGGCCCACTCAAAGAGTTGATGGTGATCCGCAGACCTCTGTCAACACACCGCCACGTGTCGGCCCTGTCGGTGGTGAGGGGCTGTTTGACCACATTTCACCGCGCTGGTCAGTGTGGGTTTGTGAAAGAGGATGAAAGGCCGCTATATAAACCCGGAATAGAATAGAAGGGAAGGATGAGGGTGCTGGGGGGAGGGTAAGGACTGGTCCAGATCACGTGCCACTGATGTTAGCCGTGGCAGGATATCGAACTCAGGTTACTCAACTGCAGGCCGTTTCAATGACAATGTTGTGATGCATTGCCGGAAAATAAAGGCTTCGGTATTTTTACAACAACAACAATAATAATAAGAGTAGATATCTATCATTTTTTGCCATGAAAGTCACACTGAGTGTCAATGTTGATTTTTTTCTGTTCTGGAGGGTGCTGTGTTGTCAATTCAATTCACTGGAGTTTGGCTTCACGTGCGAGGAACATGGAGAACTCACGGCGCTGTCAACGAGGGGCAGACACTCAGCACGGCCGTCTCCTGGCCACACCTCGCAAGCCCCAACGCCTAGAGCACCTGGCAATCCCCAACGCCTAGAGCACCTG
>CM025629.2:5732243-5754410 GCA_014621495.2 Entosphenus tridentatus
CCACGCCTAGAGCACCTGGCAATCCCCAACGCCTAGAGCACCTGGCACTCCCCATCACCTAGAGCACCTGGCACTCCCCATCACCTAGAGCACCTGGCAATCCCCAACGCCTAGAGCACCTGGCAATCCTCATCGCCTAGAGCACCTGGCAATCCCCAACGCCTAGAGCACCTGGCAATCCCCAACGCCTAGAGCACCTGGCAAGCCCCAACGCCTAGAGCACCTGGCAAGCCCCATCGCCCAGAGCACCTGGCAAGCCCCAACGCCTAGAGCACCTGGCAATCCCCAACGCCTAGAGCATCTGGCAAGCCCCAATGGTGTGGCGGTGACCCATGCCGAGTGCTCACCGGGCTCAAACCTGCTTGGCCTCTAAGAGCAGCGAAGAGGAGATTTGATTCTCTGATGCTTTCCGAGTTTGGCGGAAGTTTTCTCTCGCCCGGGCTAATTGCAAAGTCAAGAAGAATGAAAAATCAATTTGCAAAACGCGGTCATTCATTTCACGAGAATATATCATCAGTCGCTTGGTAATGGGCGGCGTTGAGGACATCTTGATGTTGTTTAATATACGGATGGGCTGTCAGTCATTCGCTCGTTAACCCTTGAATCGACGGCAGGTTCATCGCTATGTCAGGCGAGGTCGCTAACATCCACGTCCAACGTCGTGAAAATGGCCGATTGTATCCCCCGCGTCCTCTCGCCACGATCGACGTGGCAGCAGAGCGCCTCCGATGGGCACCGTTGTCAACGTACGGTGCGACAGAAGTTCGACGAACATCTCGGCTTCTTTTTGTGAGCCACTGCCAACTGAGCGAAGCAACAGCATCATTGCATTCCGTCTCACATTAATCTGTCACTTGGCTTTCAAATATGTCGTCGTACTGCTGTGAAGAAGGCGCCGTTACCCATTACAAGTGTGTGTGTGTGTGTTTTTTCCTACTTCAGACCACGTAGCGTTATTTGACGAACGCGTCCAATGTTTGTTTTGTTCACTCTGACTGTGTGCCACTGCTAAGACAGCAGCATCACCATCACCACCACTACCACCACCACCACCACCACATACATTACTTAAACTTGGATGCAGATCTCGATGCCAGCTAAGAATGGAGAGACTTCATATTTCCAAGCACCTCTTAAATTCCTTCCGTGGAATTCCAAACATCCTCCGCACCGCGCAGCCCCTTTGCCCATCGCTCTCCGGCACGGGCGAGCGGCACGTGGCGTTCATTAGGAGCATGAACTCCTCTCCTCTCTCTCTCTGTCCCTGACTCAACAACGCACGAAGACCATCGTCCCGACAACGGGCAGACGCACTTACGGACCCCAGATAGCGGCGATGGTTTAATATTCGCCTGCCATCGATTAGGCGCGCGCAATTTACGCCCAACGCAATTAGAGACCGCGGCTGCTTCCTCCGAAAGCGCGCGTCTCCATCGCATTAGCGGCCCATTTGGCTTCCATTTGTCCGCATCGCACAACCGCCGATAAGATAGCCGCTCTCTCGCTTGCGCTGCTGTCACACAGTCCGCCTGGAGCAGCCGTGCGTCCAGGCCTCGCCCAGGCGGCCTAACGCGGTAGCCCCGAACAAAATATTCATCAGGTTTGGAGGTAAACACGGGGGGCAAAGCTGGCTCAGCGGCAATAACAATTATACGTGATCACAATAATACTTTACACTTTTAAAGCAGCGGGGTTTTATTTTTTTACCCGCAGGGCACAGAGTTGCTGTACAGAGCTGCAATACAAAAATAAAGTAAATTAAAATAGAATAATAAAATGAAACCAGTAAAAAAAAAAAGCTCATTAAAGGTTCGTGATTTCTTTTAAAAAAACGACCCAAATGCAACAAAATAAAAACCCGAAGGGTAAAGTAAATAAAATATGAAGAAAGTGAAAAAGCCCTTCAAGAAAAGAGATGGGGTCTTAAGGGTGAGGATGCGACTGTGAGGCGAGAGGCGAGAACGAGTCGAACGTTCATGGTGGAGGGGATGTCCATCGACTGGCGAGCCCACATCCCTGCTGGGGGGGGGGGGGTCGACTCAGCCCATCAGCCCTTCCCTTCCGGCGGTGGACATGCAGGAGAATCACTCTGTGTGGGAGTCAACAGCGGTTATCCCACGGGTAGACTCACCCCCCTCCCCCCCGACAGGAGAATGTGGAAACTCCACCACTGGCTCGGTCGTGTCAAACAGAGGCAATGAACGGCGCCTCACCGCTCGTTGGAGCAGGAGCTCACTGTGGCCGTGTTTAAACAGACCGCAGCAGGGCCTGTTCTCTAAACAAATATTACCACTGATATGGACGGCTCCGTCACGTGTCAATAGCAGCAGGCAGTGCGGATCACCCTTATGGCATGACACGTGCTTCGGGCGAAAAAAACAACGGTGTACGGGCAAAGAAAATGGAACAAAAAAAACTGAAAACGTACGTATGTTGAACTTCTTTCGCACCGTACGTAGCCAACCTTGCTAATTCGAGGTGCGCAAAGACGCACGGGGAGACGCAGGCTGGGAATTAGACTGAGAGACAGCGGGAGGAGCCACGTGGATTAGAAAGCACACGCAGGTTAATGGAGGGCATCTAAGATTGGTTGAGGGAAGTAAGGGGTTCATCTTCTTGGTTCTTTCGGTAAAGTCACGTAGAAGGAAAAAAAAAACATAATAAAATACAATTATCACGAAGTTTCGGCCATAACGTCGTGAGAATTGCATTTTATTATGTTTTATTTTTTTATTATTTTTTTATTTCCCTTCTACGTGACTTTACCGAAAGAACCAAGACGATGAATCCCTGCAGTCACGAAAGCTTTCAATCGAAATTGAAGTAAGGGGCTTAGGGCAGGATATCGTCATGGCTACAAAGTTGAAGGCCGATGGTCAGGAATCACGGCAGCATGGCAGCCGAGGGAATGGCGCGCAACTTAGAGGGCGTCCATCGATGAGATGGAGCGATGGAATGGGCTGGGTCGAGGATTATTACATCGGCATGGTCGTAAGAGAGACGGCGACCGATCGGGGAGGAACTTCATCCAGCAGTGGATTGATCATGGCTGATAACGATATTGCTACGCATAAGTGTTACAGGATGCAGAGCCACGGTTTCGACAGCTACACAATTTAACGCGGTGCTGGAGTCACCGCTCTCACATTGCCAACGCAACATTCGTGGACTTAACGCTGACCAGAGCCAGCACAGGCACCGATCGGCTTTAGCCGGGCAGTGGGGGGCTGTGTGGCACGTCTGGTATCTGGCGCTGTGGAGGCGAAGCTTGGCGAATCGCAGAACATGTTACGAAAGTTCATACCCATCTGTACGGGATAGTGTCAACCCCCCCCGCCATCCTGTCGCACGCGCTGAATTGTCTCCGGGACAACTGCGGGTTCCCCGCCACGTAAATTGGTCGATAACACCTTGATGTACACAGAGGACCGCAGAGCTTGGCAAACACTGTTTGGGGCGGCTTGCCGCGTGCCTGCTGCCCTTCCCGCTGGCCCGCGATGGCTCTTCACGCCTTTTGAGCAGTTATCTCGTTTCAAAAGTGAGCGAGTACTGCGCGGCACGTTACAAATTGACATGAATGATTATTTCAAAATAAATAGCGTTTTCTTTTTTGATGTAAATCTAGTGTATTAACAAAAGAGGCCTTGCACAAAGAGTTTCTCAACGCTGCAATTGTTTCCCGGGGCTGGGAAGCGCCCAATATGCGTGTTCTCCCAGCGCCGTGACGCAGGGTCACCGTGAACACGCTGACAGCATCTGCACTGTGCGTCGGCAAATACTACCAAGCGTGCTAAAACAAACACTCGCTGACAATCCTCGTCTATTAAACGAGCCTACGCTTGGTCACAAAGAAACATATACAAACAGAACTTCGTCCCGTGTCTTCCACGTAAATGTATATATATAGTGTGTACATTAAACTTATTTCGCACCGGACGTAGCTAACCGTGGGCATCGGAGGTGCGGAGGAAGGACAACAAACTAAACACAAAACAGCAGTTCTAAAGAAATTAGTCTAAAAATCGAGATGATTTAAAAGTGCACAGCTCCCAGTGGCTTCCCAATATCGGAAGAACGTTCCAGACGGCCGCTGAAGCGCCATCTGAAAGCGTCGCGCGATGCGCTGACCGCCGTCTTCGTTCGGCGGTCAGATAAAACCTGCCGCTGCAGCGAGGATGACCGCAGTTCGCGTGGTGGACTTATGCCTCCTTGACGAGATCAGCGAGGTATTGTCAACTGAATTATCGTCGACGGTCAGAGTTGTTTGCGAACCGCTGATGAACTCCGGAACTGTGGCTACCCCCCCCCACTCTCTCTCTCTCCGTGCCCCGATGTGAACGGCGTTCTTGTTCTCACCGTCTCTCTCTCTCTCTTTCCTGGGTTCAATCGCCCCGTGTCACCCTCCACATGATGCCACGTGGCGTGCATACTCGCGATACACCACGGTGTATATAATACGCCGTCGCGTACGTATGATTGTGTACACACGATGCGCACGCAGGCGATCTGTACCATAATTGTTTGATTTTTCGCTGCCTTTGCTGCTGGTAGCAGGTAAAATTGGATTTTAAAAGTCAAACACCACCGCCCCCCCCCCCCGTTCACCTCAACCAACCAGCCAGCCCCCCTGTCACCGGGTCCCCAGCCCCAACCCCCCCTCAGTCACCACCCCTGCCCACAAGCAAAGGGACACAAAACCTGGTCTGATACGTCAAGCGAACGCGTGCCAGGGTACGGAGTGGGGCTGAACGATTTTGGGGGAAATATCTCATTGCGATTTTTCTGACAGATATTGCGATTTAATTTGCGATTAAAATGTTTTTAAGTCAAGTTTCAGTTCAATATTGTAATCGATTTAAAACGTTTGATGGAGCATTACCACATGACACCATCAACATATGAACTGCTCTATATATTCGAATGCAAGGATAAGAACTTAAAATATATTAATTGCTTCCGACATGTATTTATTAATATGGTTTAATTGAAATAGAACAATCAAACATAGGACAATTGTTAAGTTAACTAAATAAAGTTATAATAAAAAAACAATTCCAACAAGAAAGTAACAGGACTTTTCAAATCACAAAACAAAATCGCAGCCTTTGCGATCCGCTAATCGCATTGTTTAAAATCTCGATATCGATTTGTAATCGATTAATCGTTCAGCCCCAGTGCAGAGTACTCGCTCGCTCACTCAATCACCGGCGGTGTCACAGGGTCGGTCGCCTGATTGTCTCCCTGCTATCGCGACTACCACCATCGGGATACTCGCCACGAGAATGAGGAAGCGGGGACTTGCGCCGAGCACTTAACATTTGTTGCAGTTGGCGCTATGTTATTTATTGCTGTTGATGTTGTTGTTGTTGCTTTTTCGTTGTGATATTATTCCGCTAAATTAAGATGTGACATCACACGAAGTCGAAATTCGCTGGGAGGAAACGTGGAACTCATACTCGTTGGTTCTTTCAGTAAAGTCAGGTAGGTATAAGAATAAAATAAAACAAAACAAAAATATATCACGACGTTTCGATCGCAACACAACACAAGCGGTCGTCCTCAGGCCGAAAAAAATAAAATAATAATCCAGCAGTGGAACTGCTGAACCAGCAAGAGAGCTGTTACAACAAGAGGTTATTATATATGTGGCTATGGGCAAGCGAGCGGGGTCTGAGCTGGAAAGGAATTCCATCCCCGGACGCAAGCACGTCAGTTGTGTTAATGGGGGAGATTAGGGAGAGAGAAATTAGGGAGAGAGATTGGCATGAAATGAGCTTCTGTCGCCGCATAAGAGCATCGTCCCCGCATATGCGCACACCAGCGGTGTTAATTGGAGATTAGCACGATGTTGATGGGAGAGATTAGGCAGGGAGATTAGGGGGATCCGCAAGTTAAGGTCATGTCTGTGTGTAACACAAGCTGCGGCGCTGCCAACTGCACTGTGAGAGGCAAGCACGTTTAAAAACGCAAGAGAACCACCGCAACGGTGGTCACGTCAGTGAGACACACAGGCCATCACACAGCCAGCATCATCGGTACATCGAGGCTAAGGGAGCAGAGGTGGCCGTGTTAGTGAGACCCCAGCTCGTTAGTGCAGAGGCACCTAACAGGGCAATGCAACTCAGAGAGTCGGAGACAACAGCCAAACGGCAGGTAAAAATGGAAGCACCACAGCAAGTTACGACTTTGCTTGGTTAATAACGCCCTTCCAACGATTGCTCAGCTTATACCCATCTTCTCGGTGGAAATTGTCTCTGTGTTTATATATCTGGATGGCTTCATGGTCAAATCTTCGATGGTTGCCCGAAGGTTTGCAGAGTACCTTGGTCTCAGAGAAAAAACAATATCGTGCGAGCCCACTGCGTTATAACCATGATCAGAGGAATTGCTTCTGCCGTGTTTCAAATCTGCCTTGTGTTCGCGAACACGGTCCGAGACATGTCGTTTCGTTTCCCCAATGTAACTGCTGCCGCAGACACAACTAAGTTTGTAGACTCCACGGTATTGCATTTCAGGAATGACACCCTTCACAGATGGGATCAAATCACGGATGTTGTGCACTGTAATGAATCGGACCTAGATCTTGTGTTTGTTTAAGATTTTGGAAATATTTTTGGTAACACCTGCTATGTATGGCAAAGTGGTGGTTTTGATTGGGTCCTCAGATGGTTGTCTCCCCATGCTAGGGGCTACAGCTTTGCGGATTGTGCGGTCTGAGTATCCATTCATCTTGAGGGCTTGGTGTACGTGCTCCAGTTCACTGGCTAGGTGGCTGCTGGTCGGAGATGCAGCAGGCCTTGTGGTGTAGTGTTGTGATGAGGGAGTTATTCTGGGCCGGATGGCGGTGGGAGTCAGGCTTTAGATAGGAATCCGTGTGGGTGTCTTTCCTCTCGACGGAATGTCCCAACGAGCTGAGCGGCAATCTGAACTTGCATTGAAATTCTCGTGGTAAACAAAGAACGCGAAAGAACACCGCTCGGCTCCACCACGCGCCGAGTGATTGCTGTGAAATATTCACGACTGTTTATACAATAACGTCTTCGTCTTCGTCTTTGTCTTCGTCTTTGTCTTCGTCGTCTTCTGGGTTACTGAAAGGGCGCTTTATTGATGATGCGGAGTCAGAACCCTGGCCGTGCCGAGCCGCCTCTTGCTCACATCGCCTCTAGTGCCTGCGTGTGTGTGTCCCGAGCCGCGCGTTGAACTTCTTTCGCACCGTGCGTGGCCGCCAAACCGTGCTCATCGGAGAATGCGGGGGAAGGACAACAAATTAAACTGACGCAAAAAAAAAAACCCCAACAAGCTACACACAAATCCTTGCTACTCGAGGCGATGACAATAGAGTTGTTTGTAAACTCTCTTACGAATACACTTCCGCTAAAATAAATAATACTTAATTTATGAAGCGTCATTCATGCGAACTGTATCCCATAACACTCTACATTAGTTATATGGAATGACCAAACGATATAATATTGTAACTTTGCATCGGGTTATTCATAATAATAATCATCATAATGATGACAAAGCAGGGTCCTGAAGTTGTCCTAAGCACGGGACGCGTCACTAGAGCCTGCATCTCGAGCCGAGACGCTGTGTCACTGTCGTGTTAAATCTGCACGAGGTGTCACTATCGTGTCAAGTCTACACGCTGCGTCACTCTCCAGCGTGGCCACGTGATCTCTGCGCAGTGCTTTTGCTTGCAGACTCTCTGGCTCCAGTGTCAACGCCTGCGTTGCTCCGCAGGACAATTCAAACATATGCTGAAGTCGACTTGGCCGCACGGTCTAAACAGTGGTTCGTCATTATTAGTAGTCTGCAAATGTAGATGAATCACTGCTTGCTGGTGCCCAGGATAAACACTTTTTACACTTTGGCGCGCGTTCGTTTGTCAAACGTCGTACGCAGCCAACGGTGATAATCACAGTTGCAGGGGAAGGACAACACACTCCAAACACAAACAACACTTCTAAATAATCGCACCAACTATGTCACCGTACATGGATCGGCCGAGACGAGGTCCACGATCGACTCAGTCGATCAGCTCACCGAATCCTTAAGGGGGGTGACGGGGGGGGTACCTTGAAAGTCAGCGTGATGGATTTCACCCGATTCTCGCGTCTCGTATGAGCATTGTGTTCAGGAGCTCAATGCCAATTTAGAGGTCTGCTGGCCACGGTCAAAAGGGTCCCACCTGATGACGGAGACTTGTGTTGCCCCCGAAACGTCGTGAATTATTATTTTACTTCTAGTATTATTTATTTTATTTTTTATTTTTTACCTACGCGACTTTACCGATAAACCTAAGAGTATTATCCTTGCAGTCACGAAAGCTTTAAATCTAGAAACGACAAGAGGGCTTTGGCAGATAGAGACAGAGAGAGAGAGTTCGTGTAGTTACGCTGTTCATCCTCCTCAGTGGAGTTTAACTAAGCAGCACAGAGTTTGGGTTGCACGGCCACAATCGCACTCCTTTGGCTCGCGTCTTGACATTGCAACTCACGAATGAGACGTGTGCATTGGCCTGGTGATGCTCTGATGCGATTGCCACTGGAATGTCTGGATTTTGTTTAAAGTTTGAATTTTTTTTTTAAACCACAATTATTAGCTGTACACGCGGTTTGGAAAAAAAATTGCTATTATTTTACCTTTGGTAGACCACGGGAAAGATGAATAAACTATGCACTAGTGTATTTTCCTTTCACCACATAAGGTCCACTGAGTTATGTAAGCTCAGAAGAAACCTGGCCACAAATGATAGCTCCCGGAAGTGGAGGGGAAACCCAGAGGACCCTGAGCAAAACCCACGCGACCACGAGGGAGAGAAACATGCAAACTCCAAATATACAGCAGCAGGCGTCAGTGTTCGGATCGAACCCACGCCCTCCTGTACACCAGGCCGGGTAGTGAACTTCTCGCCACCGCGACGGGAATTCCAAGGGATCCTGTGACGGACATCCCCAGGACGGACAAAAGCGGGCACGCCTCCAGTTGAGCACCAGGGACACAGAAAGAGTGCTGGAGGTGGGGGGGGCAGGAAGGGGACGAGGAGGGGGAGACAGAAAGACCGGGCCAAGATTCCGTGGATGATAAGAGGATGATGTTGAGAGGGTGGGAGGGAGGGAGCGAGAGGGAAAAGAGAGAACGAGGGAGCAGAAGGGAGTCGCACCGAGGAGCAGCATCTGTTATCACCGGGGGGCGGTGGTGGGGGTGAGGAGAGAGGTTCATAGTGGGGGAAGATACACCCAAGTCACGTGATTTACGGGAGGTTTGAGCTGAAATGTTATACTTTATTCTGATAACGTCCATCGTACCAAATTAACAGCACGGAGAAGCTCCCACGTCTTTCGGACGAGAGGAATGCGCTCGGAACGCACTCCGATGATGTGCAGGAATGTCAGGAGAAACACACGGGACGATATTTTTTCATTAAGACGCATTCCACTTCTTTTTTCATTGAATATCCGCCCCCCCACCACCCCCCACCCCCACACGCACCGCCACTAGTTCCCGTCAGAATTTCGGGTTCCGCGAAAAGAGAAACCGCCCGTAGCGATTTGCAGCGCAAAAAATTGCTCGACGTCGAGCACAATGGTAAAACAAAGTCAAAATGAGTCGACTGTTCTTGTGCAATTGTGCGAACAATTTATAGCTTCCTGCTCGCAGTTGACTTCGTAGGAAGAGGTTTGACTGGGACGCGGACTTCACGGAATTGAGAAAACGGAGAGTTCGGTGTCAACGGAGCGAAGGGGCGCGTGGGCACGCACCCCTCCCCTCACCCTCCCATGCGCAGGTTGTTTGACCATACTTCACCATGCCTGTCAGTGCATGCCGGTGCATCTCGACGCCGTTAAGGGAGGCAATAAGCTAATCACTCTCTCCCTAATCTCCCCCATTAACACAACTGACGTGCTTACGTCCGTGGATGGAATGCCTTTCCAGCTCAGGCCCCGCTTGCTTGCCCATCGCCACATATATAATAACCTCTTGTTGTAACAGCTCTCTCGCTGGTTCAGCAGTTCCTCCACTGCTGGATTATATTTTTTCCGCCTGAGGACGACCGCTTGTGTTGCGATCGAAACGTCGTGATTTATTTTATACCTACACGTGACTTTACCGAAAGAACCAAAGAGTAAGCTAAGCATGTATGGCTTTGCGCACAAAAAAACATTTTTGTCCTTCTGCCTCCATCTGTCCCAGGGCACGCCACAGATTGTCCCCGAGACTGGAGAGACGCCGTCCACCGATCGCTCGCGAAACTCGCCACCGCAGATCGCCGATACCGGCGACTGAACTCAGCACGCAGATTTTTGCGGGTGCGACCGAGACTGTTTCTACAAGAACGTGCTCGTTCTTCTGGTGGGTGGTAATCCACCTCCCTCCTGCACGCTCCACGAACTTCTGACCCCTTGCAGCGTCGTCGTCTTAGTCGCGCGTTCACCTTCCCAAGTTATTACGCTCGTCGGGGTGGCGGGGGGGAGATACGGCAGGGAGCTGAGCGGCAATCTGAACTTGCATTGAAATTCTCGTGGTAAACAAAACACGCAAAAAAAACACACCATTCGGCTCCACTACGCGCCGAGTGATTGCTGTGAAAAATTCACGACTGTTTACACAATAACGTCTTCTGCTTCTGCTCGTGCAGACGCAGAGCCAACACAACTACAATTTCACATTCACAGGGGGTCAAGCCAGACAACCGCGTCGGGTCCGGCGGAGTGTGTCGCCGTCGTCGTTTTTTGTGGATCGGGACATTGCGTCGTTGGTACGCTGCAGGGTCCGTAGCTTCGACCACCATCTCCTCCATCATCGCGATGGAGAGTGAAGCGCTGTTCGCACGGTAAACACCAGAGCCAGAGCACGGATCACGTGATCCGACACTGCCACCCCCTCCCTGCACCGCCGATTCGCGGGCAGCATCACGGACATTTCTCCGAGCCTGCGGAAAGGCTACTGAGTATGCGGAGTAATAACCCCCCACGTACAATGAGACGTATCGTGTTTGCTCATTTCACTGTGACACGTGAAAGAAAACCCACACAGATCACCGTGAGCACCACTAAACGCACCGCACACAATGCATCATCAGCGAGACTGAACTCAGCACACAGCTCGCCATCATAATTTTTCCAGAATTTTCCAGTATACAGAAGTTTGTTGAAAAAAAAACTAGTTTATATTCGAGTAATTTTTATTTTTATCACGTAATGATGAGTGCTCGCTTTACGCGTATTCCCAGAACGCGTTTTTGCGATAACGCGGTTCTTTCATTCGGCATCACTTGTCGCACAATGTGGAACGCGCCATTATAACGCGGAACGCGCGCCGTTATAACGCGGAACGCGCGCCGTTATAACGCGGAACGCGCGCCATTATAACGCGGAACGCGCGCCGTTATAACGCGGTTTTTGAGCGTTCGTCGACGAACTACTTTCTTGGTCTGTGCGGCTGAGCGGTACAGTGATACCGTACGCGGATTGATACGCTATGGCGGTGGCGTACCCTCAGTTATTTGTCTCACCGTGTGTGTGTACATCGCATCTCGCCGAACTTGATGGTTATATTATTTAGGGGGGGACATTATGAGCGAGCGCCTTGGCACTGCTTGCGTGCGTTTGTTCCGTAACGAGATGTTACCTCCCTCGCCTCGTATACAGGAGGTCGTGTGTGCTCGATCGCGACCCTGACGCCTGTACATTTGGAGTTTGCGTGTCTCTCTTGGTGTTCGCGTGGATTTTTGTCCGGGTCATCCGATTTTTCTTTCACCTCCTCGTTTGGAAGCATGCGGGGAGGGGGTGAGGGGGGGTATTTGGCTGCTAGAAATTTCCACGTGATGATAATTATCCACTTCTGTTGAGCTATCATTGGCGAGAAGCCAGATCGCTTCTGTTAAAGAGTTACAGTATATAGCTCAGTGGGCAATTACCTGGTAAAATATATATTTTTAAATACTTTATAGCTCCATAATACAGGTTTTTATGGGTTAGGTCGCGTAAATATATAAATGTGTCGTTAAAGCAGCCACCATCCGAAACAGCCAACTAGTAAGGGTTGTCACGTGAACAGAACGTGGCAATTCCTTACTAGCACAGCAACACCGGTGTGTGTGTTGGAGAGCAAATCCACAACATTTACAATCTGAGTACGACGTTTCGCCAGTAATTACAACTAGCTTCATCAGGCGACAGCCAGATTTGTGCAGAAGTCCACCTGTTTCGTTCCTTGAATAGAGGCGTAGATGTGATGACGTCACTTGTGAGCCCTTCACGTGCGAAGAGGGGGGGGGGTGATTAGTGAATGCATTTAAATTACAATGGGTAACCATTGCAGGTTGGGTTATTCATGTGGTAGTCTACGTACATCATGCATGCACATTGTTCGTGTACCTCGTTAGCGTGCAATGAAATAGCAGTACCTGTTCTTGTCTGGTGGCGGAATTAAACGACACATTTATATTTACGCGACCTAACCTAGCCGACTACGTGATAAACTGAGTTTTACTGGTTGGAACCTCCTGGTTACACCAGCCCACAGGGGATTATTGTGTCCGTCTGTCCGCCGTGCAGGGAGGGGCTGGGTGGGGAGGGAAGGGCTGGGTGGGGAGGGGAGGGTGGGGAGGGGCTGGGTGGGGAGGGTGGGGAGGGTGGTGTGGGGAGGGTGGGGAGGGGCTGGGTGGAGAGGGTGGGGAGGGGCTGGGTGGGGCTGGGTGGGGGGTGGGAGGGGTGGGGCTGGGTGGGGAGGGGCTGGTCACCCCGTGGTGCCCTTATAAAACCCAACGTTTAACCTACTCACGCCGGCTTGTGACCGCCCTCACAGTCGGGCATAATTGCGGAATACACCACGCCCTGGCCGTTGACCCTGGCCATTGACCGAGCAACCCAACGTTCCTACCAGCTCCCTCCGCAGCAGGACAATGTGTTATAGCTCGTGAGTCGCTTTGCCGTGATGCTGCAGGGGCACCACGGCGACACGTGCCGTGCACGGTGACGGTGGTGATCTCGTGTTGACGGATGACACGTCGACGAAAGCGGTCGCACGACACGATGAGGAAACGACTCTTGCTTGAAGGGCACCCGAATGTCGCTCAGTGCGTCAGATCAAGGCGGTAATTACAATGTATATATTGGGTGGGGGGGGGACACACATCACCCTCCCCTCCCCCCCAATATTGAAATATGTTCAAAATGTCCTCCCCAATATATTGCTATAAAATGGATTTCTGTTGATATGCTTGTGGTTATGGTTGTACTTTATTAATCCCTAATCTCTGCCATTACATACAAAAAAACAAGAAAAGGTAAAGAATAAAAACAGAGCAATGGAATACAATGCTCTATTAGACATTATTGTAAAAAATTGATACAAAGTCCATCATGTGTTCGTGATTTTTTTTGCTATTTTATGAAGGAAATGGCAGGAAATTATTTTCAAATTTACATTTTTTTCTGGGGGGGGACCACCAGACCCCCTGGAAGATTTGGTCCCCCCCAATGTTGACTCCATGGCTACGGCCTTGCGTTAGATTATATAGAGGCACGCGCACACACACACACCCAACCACACATTTACTGTCAACATGACTGTGACGCATGCTGCAGAACTGTTTACCAAACGCCGGACATGCGACGCGTCATGCCACCACGATCGTCGTGATTGTGAACTTGTGATTTAGCAACAAAAATTTGACGTTTTAAAAAAAACTTATCAATCGCCTCGTCTGAACTATTTCCCCCGGCTTTCGTCGCCACTCGTGCGAACAATGTTTGATTGTTTAATCTATTTATACATCTCTACGTCACCTCAAGCTCTCGCAAATCACGTGACTTGTGCGTGCCCCCCACCCACTCTGAACGCCTCCGCTTCTCCCCACCGCTCCTCCGTGCAGCTTCCCTTCTGCGTGTACCGTGCGGTGAACTTCTTTCGCGCCGCACGTAGCCAGCCGTGCCGAACGGAGGTGCCGGGGAAGGAGAGCAAACTGAACACACACAACAAAGCAGTTCTTAAGAAAAACATTTTTTTTGTTATATATCGAGATGATTTTAAAGTGCACAGCTCCAAGTGGCTTCCGAAAATCGCAATCTCTTTCCTGCCTCACCACCTCCCACCTGCCGTCATCATCATCATCTTCTTCTCTTCCTTCACGGCATCTCGTCTCGGCCGATCCTTCCTCTCATCCTCATGCCCCGTCCTGACCACAGCGCTCTTCTTCCTCCTCCATCCCCACCCCTCCCTGCCGCTCATCATGAGCCGCGGCCTCCTCATTGTCCGTCTCGATGGGGTACTTCGATGCCAGCGTCCCTTTCCTGTCCCCCTCCTTTCTCTTCTCCCATCCATCCACATCCCACCCCTCCTCCCATCGACTCGAGCCCTCTTCCCCGAAAGGGGTGGTGGTGCCAAGGGCTAACGACGTTCGAATAGAGTCCGCGCGTCGAACGATCGTTTCATTGGCGACGGCAAATCAGCGACTCGTGCAAGTTTGTGCCACTTGGCACAAGCATCGCCATCGCTTGACGTCGTTATCTTTCAAGAACGCACGGTGCTGTTGGCCAATGCGTCGAGTGTGTGTTTTGTTTTTGTTGCTGTTTTCGTCAAATGCGGGGAGATGGAGTGACGGAATCAGCTCCCGCACAGATTTCCTGAGTGGATTGTTGTTGTTTGTTGTTGTTGTTGTTGTTATTTGCATCGCGGGATCGTGGGGAAGGGCTTCGTCCGGCGGCTTTTATTCGGAAGCCACTGGTGTTCGGCACTTTTAAATCATCTCGATTTAAAACGAATTTATTAAAAAAACTTATTTCATTGTGTCTCGTCTTGTTGTCCTCCCCGCGTACCTCCGATACAGCACGGTTGGCTACGTACGGCGCGAAAAAAATTTCAACACACGTGCAGTTGTGGATTTGATTGATCGTGGCTGGTGATGGTGGTGACGATGATCGGGAATTCCCAACATTTGTATCTCTCCGCGCGCGCTCTGCCGCGCCAGCGAGAGGCACTCCCACGCGAGGCTGCGTCCCAACACAGCCCCCCCCCCACTCAACTTCCTCCCAACGCAGCCCGGATTCTGGGTAAACAAAATACTCATGCGCGTTTTTCCCGTTTCCCGAGGCGAAAGCAAATGCCTTCGGGCCACGGAGGACAAAGATGTTACGTGGTATCCCACCCCCCCCCCGCCCCCCCCCCCCCCCCCGAGGATGTGTCGCTAATGTTGTGCTGTTGTGGGGAGCGGTGGCGCTACGAAGCCGGCGGCCCGGAGTTCGATTCCCAGTGACGATTATCTGAACCGGTTCTGGGCCTCCCCTAGGTCGACTCCGCCTCAAATGAGTACGTGGTGCGGTGTGTGAATGTCGCCGCTGGAGAGACAAAGGCGTGCCGGGCGTGGTGGTGCTGGCCACCCACCCCCTCGTGTGCCGTGCCGGCCTTCATAGGTGCTCGCTAACAGCACTTGCCCCAACAGTCTGTTCAGCCTAAACAGCTGATATTTGTCATTGTCTTTGCTGTTGTACAAACACGGCCGGTGAAGTTGCAGTCGTTTAAAAGCTCGTCCCTGCCTCATTACACGCCAACGAATTTCCACACACATACACGGGCGGAGTTTGGACACGTTCATTCGTTTATTTTAAGAAGTTTACAATTAAGATTAAAAACACATTCATCACATGCACCCGCGATTGCGAATGGCGAGGGACAACGCGAACCCCCTTTTGCCTTGCCCACCCCGCCCCAAACATAGAAGTGAAACTCCGCCCGATGCACACGCAGACCACACATACACGCGTGCGGCATTGCCTGCTGCATTTTTGTTTGAATGTCTCGAGTCTTGGAGGTGCCGGCGTTTGTCTCGTTCGGCTCGGGGCGCGGTGGATGCGGCGCGATGACCCCATCGGGGTAACTCGCCGCTTCGCCCCGCTCGTTGCTCTTTGCAGGAGTTCACGGGGGTTTTTTTTTCTTCCGTCGAACCGCGGTGGCCGCCCCGGTTAATACCGTGCGGCGGTGCGTGTTGACCGTTACAACAACAAATTACTAGACGTTAAAGAACCATTTGACGTCAATCGACGCGAGTTAGCCATCGTGTTCCGGCGTCACGGTCCAAAATTGTTTTTGACCAACTCAAAGAAAAACCGGCAAGTTACTCATTTTGGATGACCAATAACCGCAATGAAGACCTGACGAAAGAGCAGCTGTAGTTTATCTCCTCTGCCCGACTACAGCGGAGACCGCTCTCAACCAACCGGTGCCCCGACAACGCAGGGAAGAAGTAGGAGGGGTGCGGTGATTTTCTTTCGAAAATGGAAGTCCAGGAGACTCCACCAACCTGTGAATGCGGTGCCGTGCCAACCATCAGGCGCATCGCTGATGACTGCACCAATACAACCACGCGTGCCCTGGTGGAACGAGAGGACCACTCCACTCAGCTACCACCCCGGATTTGGCCGTGGAATGGCTCACGACATTAAGCGTACAACGGCAGCGCTGCTATTGTTTCAAACGCCGTAAGAAAAAAATAAAAATAGAAAACGCTCGCACGAAGCATCAATCCATGGGCACTGTGGATATCTTTAGAAATCACCGCAAACAACACTCGGCCAACATCGCCGTTCCCGAAAATGCAACGTCCTTCCTTCCTTCCTCCGGCGAGATCCTGAAGTGTTTTGCAAAGTCGACATCCAACATCCTCGGACTCGATCTCACCGTTGAATCCTCCCCGCCCACCATCCGTTCGCGTCCTTCCCCCCCGGCCCCCCCCCCCCCCCCCCCACCCTGGGTGCCACTCCACCGGCGATGTCGGTGTCCCTGCCTGCCCTCATCCATCCCCGCGCGCAAGTGCCCCGACTCTTCCTGATCACGTCTGCGAAGGAGAAGAAAAGGAAGATCATTGATAATTGGCTTTTTACCCTTCTATCTGGCAACAAAACTGACACCTTTTTTTTACAAGGAGTCATGTTTGCATAGACCACAATACCTTGCAGCCATAATGCAAACAAAAAACATAACTCTGATAATGTGTGCACAGAAGAAAAGCTGTCTCGGGTGTGGACCAATCAATTTCAAGGACGGTGCATACATTATCAAACAAAAAACATAACTCTGATAATATATGCACGGTCCTTGAAGTTGATTGGTCCACACCCGAGACAGCTTTCCTTAGAGCCTAGTCTCACATGGTGTTGGACCAGATGACGCCAAAAGGCGCTGTAAAGGAAGATAATTGTTCACGGAGGAAATTCAGAACCTACGTGCATGGTTTTTTTATGTTCTGCTTTCACTTACCCGTGCCCCTACTCGGCATCTGTCAAATAGAGAGGTGTGTAGCTCATCGGATTCGTCCAGTGAAAATAAATATTATTCTTATTCTGATTAACTGCGGATGCTGTTGGGCAACAATGCAACCTAGAACATTGTGTAACCGGTCGTCTTAATATATAAAAGGGAAATTTGTGAATGTGTGTCTATTCGAAGTGTTTAGCATACTTCCCGAAATGCAACAATCTTGAAATTTGGCATGTGGGCGCAATAATGGTTATATTTTGCACGGCAAGCGAGCGGTGACATCACATCTGTGATGTGCCATCACATCTGTGATGTCACCCGCATGCGCAGCGTCACGCAGTGTGCCTGCTGACGTCACGCAGTGTGCCTGCTGACGTCACGCATCACCCCCCCCTCCACCCTCCACGTAGGCCGTGCATTCATCCAAGACAAGAATCCAAGTCCCGGGCGAAGCCGGGTAGTAAAGCTGGCCATACATAATAATTATTTTCAAACTTTGTCATTCCACTGCTGGATGAAGGCCTTCCCACATCGTGTCAGTCATTGGAGTTGTTCGTCCATACTTCACCACGTTCGTCAGGGTGGAGTTGGTGAAGAGGTGAAACCAGCGAGCCGGTTTCAGATGTCACTCGCCCCTGATGTTAGCCCGGGGTCCACAATTCAACTCAGGCCGGCTAGGTCCATCGTGCAGTGAACCAAACGCGTCATTCATCGCACTGCGCGATATTACAATTCCCCTCCCATCGTCCGGCATCCCATATAAGACTCGGGTTGCAACATTACATAAGCCTGTTAACTCTTATCTATTACACCCCCCCCCCCCCCACATTAATAGCATTATGTGGTGATGATGCTGCTGCTGCAGCTTGTGAGTTGGCAGTGATGCCAAAGCACAAATAACAAAAAAACGCTTTCGTCGATAACACTGTTTCATTGAAATGAAAGAAAAAAAACATGTAGATAACGGGCGACGTTTCGGGCAATGGCCCTTCTTCAGAGGACATAAAAAAACTCACCTTCAATAGCACTGTGTGTTGCCGCTGCCCGCTCGACATCGTGGGCCTCTGGGCACCATGCTTCAGCATCGCTGGTTTAATCGAGACGCGAATAACCCACGACCCAGTCCCCTTACCCCCCGGTATTGTTCTCAAAGAGTCACATTTTCCGACGTCGCGTTCACGTATCGCTCCGCCCTTGTTAACATCGTAAACCAGCGGGTGGCGTGGGGGGGGGGCATGGGGTGCGGGGGCGGCTTTGCACACCCCCCAGCGAATGTCACCACCGCCACGGTTTACAAACTCTCCTGCCATTGCTTACACGCGAACCACGATTTAGAGGCAAGGGCCACCATCGCAGCCACCTTCCGTGACGCCGAGAGGCGCTGTGGGCCAGGGAAGGCTGGGGGAGGGGGTCGGAGCTGCAGCCCGCGGACCTCAGACTTTGAGACGGGTCCCTTCCACCCCCAAAGGATCATCCACAGTCCCGCTTTTGTAATGGTTGTGACACAATCGTTGCACTCCAGCGGAGTGCTCTGCAACTGGCGTGGCGTCGAGGACCAGGTGCGCCGCGGTGTCTTCTGAATAAAACGAAAGAAGCTCCGCTGCTCGCAAGCCAGGGCAGACGAACTCTCCGTGCCGTTCAGTGGCCGATTCAGCACCCCCCCCCGTGCCCTCACCTCCAACCCTCCCCCCAGACAGCCGTCAGCCTCAATCGTCGGCCCTGTCAACTCCCTCGGTCGCGCATGCAAACACGTGTGCAGCGGAGATCCAGCGGGTTCGGCAGCGAGTGACGTGTAATGGAAACAGATTGCGAAGCACAGCAGTGAGATGATGATGATGATAATAAGCTGATCGTACACTTATGATGATGATGGTAACGATGGGAGCGACTGACAATCGTCGGATTTGGGTGGTTGTAAAACAGTCAAGGAAATATACTAATCGAAGGGCCTCCCCAAAACGATAACATCGAACCTAACGTGGCCCCCTGACTGCACTTAAAACTGTTCGGTTATTTTTGCTTTCACAGATTTAAACAGAAAACCACGCCTTAGCGCGCACAGGCAATCGCTTTGCATGGCCACACACACGCGCGCGCGCGCGCACACACACACACACACTGACGCACACGCACACACGCGTATATACACACGCACACAAGGCGCGCTTGTTCTAGTTTCGAGCAAATTCCAAAATGCCCACTCGACGGCAGCGAGAGTAGCACAGTGCCGTGCCGACACTCATCCAGGCTACCCCTCCCCCCTAACCCCCGCCCCCGCCATCAACATCCGTGTTTTGACGTTACTGAAAAGAAGCGACCGAGCTTCGTAAACCGAGCGTCTATGCGGATTGATGGCCTTAGGAAACGCGCGCACGACGCTCGACTCGTTGTGGAGCTGCGGGTGGAAATCGCCAGCGAAGGTTCTCGAGGTTATCAGCCGAAGCGGACTGCGGTCTGGTGGCCTAGAGGGCCGAAGGGAGTTCAGCAAATATCACAGGCGCTCCACCTAAGCAGCTCAAGAGGCCTCTGCAATTGATGAGAGACGTGGGGGGGGGGGCGGGGGAATGGGATGTGACAAATATTACCGTCGCATTCAGCTCCCAATGTGACTTAAAATGGTCAATTAATGTAACAGGCTGATCGAGCCTTCGTCTCTTACCCTCACTCCGTCCGTCTCTTGACGATACATCCAACTCAGTTGAACACGTGGCAGGCTTTCGCGACCAATATTATCCATGATAGAGTGTTTTTTTGATGGGGGTTAGATCGCGTAAATATATAAATGTGTCGTTAAACCCGCCACCACCCGACACTGCCTGCCACCAACGACCACCCGAGACATCCATCTCACCTACCTCTCTGCCACATCGGTATCTCTCTTCTCTCAGCTGATTGTACCGATAGATTTTTGCCCAACATTGTTGGCACATCTCTACCCCTTCGTCTCTCCATCGTATGCAATCTCGCTGCATTTAGTTTTGAAATTGAAATGTGAGGTGGACCCCAAATTTGTATTTTTGCTTCGGGCACCCAATTGGTCAGCGCCACCACAACCACTGAAATGTACCTACCGTGCATGTATGTGCATTGTACGAAGCCAACCGTGCTAATCGGAGGTGCCATGGTCTATCCACTGTTAGACGAAGGCGTCTCCAAAGCCACCACCACCTCTCGGCATCATGTGATGCAATAGCCCACAATGCACCTTGCGCGCAAACGGATTTCGTCGTTCGACCTCCTCGGTGGACGTCCTCCATTTCCCAAGCCCATCGCCCTTTCGCGACGTGTCTCGTCTACGCAAAGTTTCAATCGTCTCATCGACCTGCTGTCGTTGCTGTTGTCTGACTTTAACGCTCAAACTGACTTTAACACAATATCTGCACAATGACACCCTGACATATTTGCACTGTGTTACCCTATTTGAATTTTTGTAATTTTATATTGTATATTATAGCTATTATATATTTTCGATTTTATTTTATTCAATTTTTACATACTTTAGCTCCTTAGTATTAGTTAGACTTGTACCTTTTGTATAGTGAGACTTGTTAACCACTTATTTAAGTTTTGATGTAAAGCTTTCGTGACTGCAAAGATTAATCTTCTTGGTTCTTTCGGTAAAGTTACGTAGAAGGGAAATAATAAAATAACAAAAATACTATAATATTATTTTATTATGTTTAATTTTATTATTTTATCATTTCCCTTCCACGTGACTTTACCGAAAGAACCAAGAACACTTATTTAAGAATTAAGATTCCTAAATGTTTAATGTATGCACCTTCCGGCCAAAGAAAATTCCTTATCTGTGCGAACTTTCATGGCGAATAAAACCATTTCTGATTCTGATTATGATGCGTTCCCGTCCCTGTCTCTCCGTGTGCTTCCAAGCTCTCACCATCTCTTCCCTTGCGCGCTCAGTCGGCGGCGCCTGCTCGCATATATACATCGTGTCGTCACGACCGTGCTTCTGAACCAACCACTATTTTTTATTTGTTTATAAACATCAGTAAAATGCACGCGGACGAATGTTTTCAGGGCGGAAAAATAAAAAAAATATTCCATTGCAAACATGGTTACAAGCTGCTGTCGCACTTCGGCAAATAGCTTCAAGCTAAACAATCCGTCACTTGTTTAAGTTTCCCAATCTGGACACCGTCGGAAGCTAGCCCGGGGCGGATCCCCAGAGTTGTGGCCCGGGGAGTTGGGTACAGGGAGGAGGGGTTATACCCCCCCACCACCCCCCCACCACTCCCCCACCACCACTCCCCACCATCCCCCGCTAAGGATGACGCGTGATCGCACTTAACCAAAGGGCCATTCATGCAGCGATCACTTTACGCGCTCCAGATAAGCAGCGTTACCCTGGTCAAGTGAGTGTGAGCGAGGAAGGAAGGGAGGAAGAGAGAGGGGAAGAGACGGCAGGGACGGCAAAGAGAGAGGGGCAGAGAATTTGATTTTCATCACCACCACCACCACCAGCATCGGAGGTGAGTTGTGAGTTCACGGACTTCACGGACTTCACGCAGCCGCGGTGCCGGGAGCGTGCGGCGTCTCGCGGCGCTCCGCTGATGAATCCGGGTCGCTCGTAAACGCTTCGTGGAAATTTTTTAAAACTCAGATTTGCATCTTTTGATTCGAGCGAGGGTGCATTTCGTGCACGCGCTTGGGGGCGCGGAGGTGGCGGCGGGGGGGGGATACATTTTTATTTAGAAGGGGGAAACGAAATGTGCGTTATCGCATTGACAATCCTTCATATTGCGGGTTGGGGCCATCAACCTCCCACAAATCTCCCACCCATCTCCCACACGTCTCCTACACATCTCACACAAATCTCCCACCCATCTCCCACACGTCTCACACATCTCACACCCATCTCCCACAAATCTCCCACCCATCTCCCAC
>CM025629.2:5760535-5775662 GCA_014621495.2 Entosphenus tridentatus
GATACAGCAAGCGTGCTGTGACGGTTCCACCTGAAGACGGAAGCTTGTGTTGCCTCCGAAACGTCGTGATTTATATTTGTATTTTTATTTTATTAATTTACATTTTTTACCTACGTGACTTTACCGAAAAAACCTAAGAATATTCACGCAGAGTGTCACAGCCTGACACGACCCACGTGACACCCGCATACAGCCCCCATACCGAGCCAACGTAGTAGTGTCGTTCTACTACACTACATATACACAGACGTTGAACGCTCGCGACGAATTATAATTGGACGGAAGTTTGTCCTCGAGAATACTATTTTACACTCACACTCCCACCTCTCTAACCTCGCTATGTACTGTGAAGGGTCATTGCCAGAAACGTCGCCTGTTATATACTTCAAATGTTTAAGGCCACACACTGTTATTGACGAATGTTTTTTTTTCGTTATTTGCGGCAGTATCAACTAGACTCCACCTGGCCACAAATTAATTTTAACCGTTCTGATAGTAACAGGCTTAGTGCTGCTTGAAAACGAATGATCAAGTAATACCACACTGTTTAACTGCATGCCTATACAGGTCACTATACGTCAATAGTGATCAACTGAGCAGACAATAACAGGCATTGCGATTTCTTGCACCCAAAAACGGGAAGGATGTACACGCATAAAGTATGTTGATTACGCTATAAATCATGGGATATCCATTGCAATTGATATGCAGACATTAAGCCCGCCCCCACCTCTCTGGCCTTCGCACCTGATTGGCTCGCTCACAAGTGACGACATCACATTTATCCCTCGATTTAAGATCGAAACAGGAGGATGTGTCCACGACTCTGGCTGTCGCCTGATGATGCTAGTTGTAATTACTGGTGAAATCTCTTACTCGAATTGTAAATGTTGTGGGTTTACTTTCCAACACACCAGTGTGCTGTAGTAGTAACGAATTAGCATGTTCCGTTTACGTGACAAACCTTACTAATTGGCTGTGTCGGGTGTTGGCGGGTTTAACGACACATTTATATTTATGACAAATAATCCCCCACCAAACAACCTATATTATGATGATCATAGTATCACCAATGCGTTCACAAACATGACATCACTTCGATAATTGTTTTTTTACCCTTCTATCTGGCAACAAAACTGACACCTTTTTACAAGGAGTCATGTTTGCATAGACCACAATACCTGCAGTCATAATGCAAACAAAAAACATAACTCTGATAATGTGCACTGTCCTTGAAGTTGATTGGTCCACACCCGAGACAGCTTTCCTTAGAGCCTAGTCTCACATGGGTTGGACCAGATGACGCCAAAAAGCGCACCACTCAAAGACAATGCACCATCAGAGTATGAGAGCTCGGGTTAAGCATTTACACCATGGGAACCTCATTTGCTAGTAAAAATATGATAATTGTTTTTTTTTCCTTCTATCTGGCAAACAAAACTGACACCTTTTTACAGGTTTTGTGGTCTATGCAAACATGACTCCTTGTAAAAAGGTGTCAGTTTTGTTGCCAGATAGAAGGGTAAAAAAACAATTATCATATTTTTACTGGCAAATGAGGTTCCCATGATGACATCACTTCGCCGGGTTTTTTTTGCTTCGGTGTCACGTGGCGTCGGCTGCCGTCACTTCTGTTAGCGCCAAGTAGCGCCAAGATACATTTGTAACGCGGGCACGCGACGGCAACGTGACAGCCAAGTCCAAAGAACTGTGGTTAGAACGTTCAGGAACGCTGAACGTTCTAACCATTGGCCAAGCGGCCGCGCGCTCGCCGCTCGCTGCAGAGATTCTCGCTGTCGCATACGGAGCGGCCGCTTCGGAGTTCGATATCCGCAGCGACTCTACGAGCCGTCCTCTGCACGGTGGAGGCGAAGGGATCCCAACGGGGTCGTTCGCAAAGGCTCGGCCATCGTGTGGCCGTGTCACGGTCCACATTCGCCGAATGCACACGTGTCAACCCATACGGTTTTATCCCGGATTCTGCTACAGGGAAATTGAGTTTTCAGGTTCGTACGGCGTACAGCCGTTTAAATACGAGCATTTTTTTTGTGTATTTGTTTGTGTTTCTCCCTTGTGATGGGACTTTGTCGGATGAACGTTGAGATTTATAAGGGTACGGGGTGACCAATAAGATCTGGTCTATGATAGGGGGTTGACACGTATGCGAATGTGCAGATATCACCGGCAGATGTACTCGTTTGCAATGCGCATAGCAGCAACCATCGCCCCCTGCTGCAAAAACTTGAGACTTGAGTGAGGCGGGCTCTCCTGGGCAAACATTAAAAGAAGAAGCCCAGATGACCCCTGCAGACGCTGCGACACGCGTGTTGTTTTCGGACAACATGGGGATTTTATTTCCCTTATTCGAATGTGAATCACGTGGGTACAAAACATTCAATTACCGAGCATTTATTTACATGACATACTTTACTTTCATACGTGTATTTACTGTTTATAGTGTACTCATGTGTTTTTTATTTATTCGCGTAATCCAATTACAACTGCTGTTTGTTTTTTTTTTCCCAAAATGGAACATTCCAGCCCATATTTATATGCACATTGTGCCTGTCCGGTTCTGATAAACTCTACTGCTCCCTTTGCCAGCGGTTTTAACAATTGTGTCGAGTTGTGTGTTTAGTTTACAAACACAATGACGCTTCCGCGACGGATGTGATGATTTGTTCATTAAATTGTTTTCATATTGTACGAGTACACGATGGCAACAATCACCTATCCAGGCCCTCACCTTCTCCAGGCCCTCACCTTCTCAAGCCTCTCACCTGTTCAAGCCCTCACCTGTCCAGCCTCTCATCTGTTCAGGCTCTCACCTGTTCGGGCTCTCACTTGGTTCAGGCCATCATTACCTATCCAGACTCTCACCTGTCGAGGCCCTTACCTGTACATGCAGTCACCTGTTCATGTCCTCACCCATCCAGCCTCTAACATGTCCAGCCTCTCACCTGTTCAGACTGGCGTACGAGGGAGTTTGAGCTCTAGTTTCACGCCTCGATCGAACATCGAGTCCGATGCACGAAGTATGTGCACGTTATAAATTGTGATTATTGTAATATTTAAGTGACACATTTTCCACTGGTTCACGGAGGGACGACCACAATACTAACAGTATACTTGGTCATAAGCTTCCAATACATGAAACGTAATCTTGCAAAATGGTCTCATAACCGAAGCGGTGTCCTAGACGATGTTCGATAACCCACAGATGCTCGTTTGCCCTCAGATTACAACTATATTGAGAGCAGGATGATTAAGTGGATTAAAGTGAGTGAATTATGAAGTTCATTATGAGGCCATCTGCGGAGAGACGATACAATAAGTGGATAGGAAAGTGTTTGCATGCAACCAGTGTGGGTTACATGGGAAATTGTTTATTAAATATAGGTTATCAAGTTTGTTTGTTTTCCAGAACAGACGTTAAATTGAGATGTGATTGCATTTCAAAGAGCCAATCCTCGATGTGACCGAGGTGGCTCAGAGGTCAGACAGACCATTGAGCTCGCACCGCTGAGATCCTGGGATCGAATCCAGATCCAGGCCAGACACCTGCCAGCACGAGGAGTGAAACGTCGGAAATCAAAATAATAAATTGCTCTCTACCCTCCCCCCCCCCCAAGTTCTGCGGTCCTCGATATATTAACCTATCGGCCAATTAATATCCACGTGTGGTATTAAAACCGCCGCACCCTCAGAAGCCCATGTGTGCGAGGGGACAACACTCTATTCCATCTATCCGTCGGTACGCACAAGTGAAATGTTAGGTCAGAGGGGCTCGTGGACAAAACAAAAGCAGAGTCCGCGAAGGGTTTTAATAAGTAGACGTTAGCGCTCCCTTCCGTTCACGTGTGAGAGGTGCAGAGCCATAGAAGCTGCATGCCCGCTGTGATCCCTTCTCACTGGGCTCACACCCACACTGAACACTGAAGTCACACCGCGGGCTTTCCCCGCATTGAGTGAAATTTAGTTGGGGGTGGGGGGGGGTAAACGTGGAATAAGAACAACAAAAAATGCCCTCTCGTCGACACTCATAGGCAGGCACATGTGGTGTGGGTTAGATGAGCCAGAAAAAATAAAACATCCCCATTACTACATTTGGCCGTTTCCGAGAAAAACATATATAATGTAAAGACAGCCTTCCTACTCCTGGGAGTAAATGGTGAGCTTTATTTCATGCTTGTGAAGTCGTTATGTGTAATGTCAACATTTTTTGGGAGTTTGTTTTGCAAGGGAGGTTTAGAATGCGATGACAAGAACGGTGGTTGAAAAAACTAAAATAATGAAAGTTTTTTTTTAACCCAAATACTTCTCTGCAAAATAAACATGAAGTCCAAGAATCAACATACCATACGTTTTGCACACATACACGAACAATTCTTCGGTCGTCTGGTTAGCGCCTAAGACCGTTCGTACTCCGCGGGTAATGACTCGGGAGTTGCCACATCCTGCCTCATCCCTGACTGCAGGAAACCCACCAAATCGCAAGCCAGAGGTCGCAACCGGGTACCCGATACCCGTACCCTACCCGATACCCGGCTACCCGTACCCGGCCGGGTACGGGTACCCGATTGCGACCCTGGTGCGGCCGGGTACGGGTAGGCCGTGAGTTACTGGTGAGTCACCGTTTGTCACTCATTTCGGGTAGGGTACGGGTACGGGTAGGGAACGGCTACCCGTACCCGGCCGGGTACGGGTACGGGTACCCATTTGCGACCCTGGTGCGGCCGGGTACGGGTACGGGTAAGGAATCAAACCCCGTTTGCGACCTCTGTCGCAAGCCAAGCCCAATGAAATGATGCTGATTATGTCACCAAGTCACACCCAGCCACCTCCCAATCGGTGACACAGGTGAGATTATCTTTTTCAGTTCAATATTGTTTATTTGACTCCGTAGACTTTCACACTTACTGTTATGATTCATCATTAGTTTGTTTTTGGGTCGGATCTTGTCGTGTATAATGTCAATTATTTTGAGGATAGCCCTCCACCACCCGACTGAGCCATTCAACACATTTTGTCACGTGGGCAAATATGTCACTTGTTTTTTCTTTCTTTCAGTAAGCCGGTGGAGGAACGTTGAACAAAAGAAGCAATATTTCTGACAATTGTATTCGACGTTTCGCGCGAGATTACACCCGGCATTATCAGGCGTCAACAAGAGTTCAGCTCTCGCGTGTAATTCGCTTCCCCCGCACAGCTTTGCAGGTGAACTTGTTCAATAATTGGCGTCGATTGCTGGTGGATTGGTTGTGATTGGCAGGTTTGTTGAAAAAGGTGAATCTATTGGCCGGCGAAAATCGCCTATCATTCATTGTATGAAGGTGTAATTACATCTTATAATATCTATATTTATACAATGGAAATGTGTGATTGTGTGTGTCTGTTCAAAATGTTTAGCGTACTTCCCAACATGCAACAAACTTGAAATTTGGCATGTGGGTACTTTCTAGACTGTACACCATGCAAAAATTATAAAAATAGACTTTTGTATTTTGGGCGGCGGGGGCGCAATAATGCATATATTTTGCACGGCAAGTGAGCTGTGAAGTCACATCTGTCATGTGACCCGTGTGCGGAAGCGTCACGCAGTGTGCCTGCTGACGTCACGCATCCCCTCCCAACCCTCCGCTGGTAAAGTGCCATACAAATGTGTTGCAGGTCAAAGGCGTTCTTCACGCAGCATTGCTGCTTTATTATTTCAGTCGTTAACTGCCGTACGCACCCTGCAAGTTGTATGTGTCTGCAGCAAGCTGCACGCGTGTGTATGTGTACCTATGGACGCGCGCACATGTGTGTGGGGGGGAGCGGTAGTGCAGTGGTTAGCGCGCTGCGCTACGAACCCGTCCACCCGAGTTCGATTCCCGCTCACGGCCACCACCGGTGACAATTATTTTAACCGGTCCTGGGCCCTCCCCTAGGTCGACTCAGCCTCAGTAACTGCTGTGGTGTGTGAACATCGCCACTGGGGAGACAAAGGCGGCCGGGCGTGGTGAATCCAAGTCCCGGGCGAAGCCGGGTAGTAAAGCTATTTAGTTATAAAGTGAAGTAAGTGACGTGGTAATGAGTGTCCCACAGTGCTGGATTACAGGCCACGTGTAGCAGCAGAGCAACAACAACCCATAGAGCCGAGGGCATTGATTCACTGCAAAAAGGAAACTGCGTCTCGCCAGCAGTGTCATGCTTATTGTGTAAACACAAATGTATGAAGGAGACTTTTTTTAGCGGTGTCTGACCTGGGTCAATCTTTGGGGTATTCCACGCGTGTAGACTGTAGAGAGCGGTGGCTCTTCACCTGGGGGTGCAAGCACCTCCTGGGAGTGCGATGATGCCCTTTCTGGGGGTGCGAGCCGTGGCCACATTTTATTAGGAGGTAAATCATCGATAAACAAACTAAGCACGGGCACGTACGCACAACTACTTTGTTTCATCAAACCCCTATATATTTATTAACATACATTGAAAACCAAAGAGGTGCAAGGCTGCAGTAAATGTTAAGAACTACTAAAGTTTTGACTGTAGTGCACAGTGTGTAGACGATAGATTTATAAACAATGTGGACCAAGCCTCCACTCACGCCAAGCTCTGGCTCATTCCATTGTCTGCCGACCCAAGGTTATATTTACGGCAGTAGGAGACTTTATAAATTGTTTAAAAAACCCAGTTAATCAAGTCCAGGCTGGCGACTTCTCTCTCTCTGTGGGTGTCACCGACCGTGAATATTTACGCCACCAGTGCTGATCTCACCTGCATTGTTTCCTTCTCCACGCAATACAATGAATGGTGCTAATCAGCAAGGTTGGCTACGTACGATCCGAAACAAGTTCAACATACACACGTACAATAGGGGTAGGGAGTGGTGGCGCAATGGTTGGCGTATTTCGATACGAACCCCGGTACCGGAGTTCGATTCT
Source organism: Entosphenus tridentatus (assembly GCA_014621495.2). NCBI lineage: Eukaryota > Metazoa > Chordata > Hyperoartia > Petromyzontiformes > Petromyzontidae > Entosphenus > Entosphenus tridentatus. The sequence goes on from CM025629.2 coordinate 5,767,459, forward strand.
CGGCCACGGCTAACGTCCTGGGCCCGATTCAGATAGCACCAATCAATCACCCCCACACCCCTCCACCCCATGAATGGCGTTTGAAGATGTGTTATCCCGCAGTGATTATATTTGGTACTGCTGCTGCTGAGTTGGCCAATTGTCCAAAAGCACAAATCACAACAAAACTCAACACATCCGTCAGTAACAAATGGCCTTAAAAACAAAAATAGTCAACGTTTCGGACAATGGCTCTTCTTTCATAGCGCATCAATGATGAAGGGCCATTATCCCAGGGTCATTTCTTGCAAATGAGACAATCGTTGTCTCTCTCTCAAGTTCTCCGAGCACGAGGCGGACAGAAGAATTGGCCCTACTCGGAGGGATGCGGCCGGGCCACGTTCAGTGACGTCACTTGCAGCGTGCTGGAAAGTCACGTGATATCATTCCACCCCCTCCCCTTGTGAATTAACATTTACACTCAGACTGGACAATCGGTAACCTCGCGTCCTCTGGGCATGTAGCTACAGGAGTAATCTTGACGACAACAACAACCACAAAACATTGTTTTTTACGACTTTATAAAGTCTGACGTTTTGTTTCCGTTTTGCGCATTTACCGCAACCCACACAAAAAACACATTCCTGCGGAGGGAGCTGGTAGGAACGTTGGGTTGCTCGGTCATAGCCAGGGTCAACGGCGGCGTGGTGTATTCCGCAAATATGGCCGACTGTGAGGGCGGGCACAAGCCGGCGTGAGTAGGTTAATCGTTGAGTTTTATAAGGGCACCACGGGATGACCAGCCCCTCCCCACCTAGCCCCACCCTCCTCACCCAGCCCCTCCCCACCCTCCCCTCCCCACCCAGCCCCTCCCCAACCTCCTAACCCAGCCCCTCCCCAATCTCCCCTCTCCACCCAGCCCCACCCCTCCCATTTTTGGATGCACGACGGACGGACGGACACAATAATCCCCTGTGGGCTGGTGTAACCAGGAGGTTTCTACCAGTACAAGTCTCTGGCGTTGGTTGAGAGACGGCCCCGCCACCTCGGTGTGTCCCACTGTCTTCAAACATAAATCGAATGATTCCGTTTGTTTAATCTACAGTATTCGTGTTGTCGGTTCATGCAAATCGCATCTGACAATCGCCGAGGAGGAACCACAGACACGAACAGGAAAGCTTCCAGGACGCCACTACGAAACATTTGCCCCGCACTTCTCTATACATTATGATGTTTTTTGTTCAGCTAATTGAGTTGTGTTCATTATACACGTGAGAGCAAACCTGCGCACCCGTCGTGCATGCGAGGGGACAACACTCGATCCCGTACACACGGGACGTATATTCGTTCACGTTCTGCTGTAGTGCATTCTGTTGTTTGTCCAATCCACCAATCCTCGCTACTGCCTCCAGCGATAGACTACAGTCCACGTGTGTGCACGCACGTGTGTGCACGCACGTGTGTGCACGCACGTGTGTTGAACTTATTTCACACGGTGCGTAGCTAACCGTGCTCATCAGCTGTGCAGCACAGCCACCAAGCGCCAATGTGGCTCGATGGCCAAGGCGAGAAAGGGGTTTTCCAAACTTCCCCAACTCGCGACTCACCTGAAGTAGCCAAAGCAGGAACGCCCGCCCGTGCTTCTGGACGTGTGCGCCTGAAACCGTGACGACAGTGTTGCGATACGATCAGCTCGTGCGCGGCAGCTGGATCGTGGCATCTTCGTGGGCATGCGTCGATGATTCTGATCATCGAGCAGTGGATTGATTGTATGACGGTCGCAGAGCTGCGTCGCTGGAGGCGCCACACGGACACACACACAACCCACGGTGATGCGATTAAAACTCAAGAGCCGCGTCCAATCTTGCACAGTTGTTAATTGCGACCCGCAGAGCGCGCGTGAGCTCAGAACCGGCTGGACCGGTTTCTCTCCGTGCGCTGCGTCATTCAAAAGCACTCTCCCCGCAGGGCCGAGACGAGGGTGGGGGGATGTGTGGGGGAGGGGTGGGGGGGGGGAGAGGTTTGGGGGGAGAGGTGTGCGGGGAGGGGCGTGGGGGGAGGGGTGTGGGGGGAGAGGTGTGGGGGGAGGGGTGTGGGGGGAGGGGAGTGGGGGGAGGGGTGTGGGGGGAGGGGTGGGTGAGCATTCGGCAGCTTGTTCACACCCATCCGGCCGGCAGGGGCCGATTTCAACCACCAAGGAAGAATATCCGCGCGCACGCGTGGCCTCTGTGAACGCCGCGTGCATGCAACACGCGTCGTCTTACGAGGGGTCCCGAGCAATGGGTACAGGTCACGGGCGTGAGCCTGCCACGCCTGCTACGCCTGCCACCGAGTTTGTGTCTCCGCGTTTTGGGCAACCTTATATCAGTTGCACGCGCTATCGTGCATTGCCCCAAGACGTTGACTGTTATATGCTTTTTTTATTTTAAGGCCACAGTTGTTTCTTGGCGAATGTGTTGAGTTTATTTTTATTTGCACACCACCACCAACGCAGTACGATCAAATGATCGGTGTATTACATACTCTTTGGTTCTTTCGGTAAAGTCACGTAGGTATGAAATAAAATAAATCACGACGTTTCGGGCGCAACACCAGCGTGCGTGACTTTACCGAAAGAACTAAAGAGTATGGAGTCCTGCGGTCACGAAAGCTTCAAATCAAGATTTAAACGGTTTATTCTTAAATACATTTGGCAGGTTTTTTTCCTTCCTAGCGTCAGTCGCTAACGTCAACGCAACTTTGTATGTATGTTGAACCTCCTTCGCACCGTACGTTAGCCAACGATGCCAATCGAAGGTGCCGCAACTTGACACTAAAGTCCCGTTCGTATTGCTAGGTTTGAAGCTTTCGTGACTGCAAGGATTCATATTCTTAGGTCTTTTTCGGTAAAGTCACGTAGGTAAAAATTTTAAATTAATAAAAGTAAAATAAAAATTAAATAAAAATCACGACGTTTCGGAGGCAACACAAGCTTCCGTCTTCAGGTGGAACCGTCACAGCACGATTGTTGTTTCAAGTAAGAGAAATTCCAAGAAAACAGTCCTTGTATATATACTGGTTGAGGGTGGGAGGAGCCAAGGTAGGCCCTGAATATTATTTTTGTGGGGTTCGGTGCGACTGAAGCACGTTGTTAGGAATGAGCCTTTGTTGTTGCAAACTAGGTGCGGATGATGTAAAGGTGCGTGTAAGAATATGAATCCCGTTCATATTGTTCGGACTGACAGACCGGACACGGCTATTGCATTAACCCCTTTCAGTCCCGAGCAACTGCGTGGTCATCGGTGCTGCCCAAGCACACATTAACAAAGCGACTTAACACGCGCGCCAGCGGCCAACCCTTGGCTGGAAAGTGTCAACAATAATAACAACAACAAATAATCTTCTTGGTTCTTTCGGTAAAGTCACGTAGAAGGGAAATAATAAAATAATACAAATACAACATAGTAAAATCAACAAAAAATAAGTCGAAAACACGAATCGTCGGGACCTGGACCGGTTTTTTTTTTAATAAATCTTGAATTTTCATTCAGACGCTGTCTCCCCGACAGACCTGGTCTTCACCTGAGGACGGCTGCTTGCGTTGTGGCCGATACGTCGTGAGAATTATTTTATTATGTTTTATTTTTATTATTTTATTACTTCCCTTCTACGTGACTTTACCGAAAGAACCAAGAAGATGAATCGCTGCAGTCACGAAAGCTTTAAATCGAAATTTAAATATTGAATTGTTACGCGAGACGAGTCTGTGTAGAAAATGTCAGCTTGTTCGGTTTCGTAGATCCGAAGATACATTTTGGTTCTTTCGGTAAAGTCACGTAGGTAGAAATAAAATTAAACAAATCACGACGTTTCGATCGCAACACGAGCAATCTTCATCAGGCGGAACAACCACAGCAAGAAAACTGCTGAAGTAGGTATATACACAGACAACAAGGCAAGCTCAATAAAACGTTGTAATAAAAAAAAGGGCTGCCGGTGAGAGATGGTGGGTGGGTGGGGGTACACCAAAGAATTGGCCAAGAAAGTGTAAGAGGAGTGTGGGGGTGGGTAGTGAGTGAGTGAGAGAGAGAAAGAACCCAGCCACGACACGTTACTTTATTTACCCCGCGCACACACACACGCACACACGGCACGAGATCCTGACACTCGGGGAGCGCGCGTGCCTGCGTCCGCCCTCGCTGCAGGCAGGAGGAGGCAGGGAGAGGCGTTGAGCCGTGTGGCGGACAGAGCGTTGAATGGGGAACTCCTCGCACGAGAATCCCATCTTCGACGGAAAGCAGCAACAGCAGCAGCAGTAGTTGATTGGCTCAGTCGCAAGGTCTTTTTCTTTGGAAGGAGCTGAGTTCAAACACGGGCGAGGTGACCTCCTCGGTGCGCGGTGGGGAGAGGGGCGCGATTGGGGTGCGGAGGGGAGGGGGGGGTGATCGTTCCTTCATCCGGCGACTCGAAACGACTTGGTAGAGAGCGAGCGACGCTGCTTCGAGGATAACTCAGGAGTTGTCGTCTTGCAGCAACTCACGTTTTGGGTAACGTATTGCACGAGTGTGGTACACGTCGGATTATGAGACGCAGTTGTGTTTGTTCCACGTAAAATATCCAAGCAGAAACATTGCGAGCGCGGCTTCTAATCGGATCGGTTTGTGTGGATGGATGCGTGTGTGTGGGGGGGGGGGAGTGGTGCTGCAGTGGGTTGTGTAGTGGTTAGCGCGCTGCGCTACAAATCTGGCGTCCCGAGTTCGAGTCACGGCCAACAGCAGTGACGATTATCTGAACTAGGTCTGAGCCTCCCCTAGGTCGACTCAGTCTCAAATGAGTACCTGTTGTTGCGGTGTGTAAACATCGGCACTGGGGAGACAAAAGCGGCCGGGCGTGGTGCTGGCCACCCACCCCCTCGTGTGCCGTTCCGGCCTTCATAGGTGCTCGCTAACAGTACTTGCCCCAACAGTCTGTTACAGACTATACGGGAGATATTTGTCTATAGCTTTGGTGTAGTGGTTAACGCACTGCGGTATGAACCCGGTGACCCGAATGCGATTCCCGCTCACGGGCAATATCGGTGACGAATATCTGAACCTGTTCTGCCCCTCCCCGAGGTCGACTCAGCCTTAAATGAGTATTAAACATCAGCACTGGCGAGACAAAGGCGGCCGAGCGTGGTGCTGGCCACCCACTTCCTCGTGTGCCGTGCCAGCCTTCATAGGTTATCGCTCGCTACACGGCGTGTTCGAGGCGATACAGGGGATCTTATCAGTTTATTTGTGGCCAGGTTTGTCTAACTTTATTGGCACCGGGCACATTTCCGCACAAATATAGAGTATATATATATTTTTTTAATCATTATGAGTATACATATTATATATAATATTTGCGCGTTCGAGTACCGTTTGGGCATATATAATAGTACAAAATGCAGTCCTTTGCCAATCCTCTTCTGGATGAATGACTCGATCCGCCCACACCATGCCGGGCCAAGGGGCTCGTTTGACCATACTTCACCACGCTGGTGAGTGCGGGTGTGTGAATGATGGGGGGGGGGGGGTGACCCCTCCAGGAGCGGTTCAGATTATCGCTGGACGCCACCGATGTTCGCCGTGGGGGCTGCAGTCAAGTTTTTTTTTCTTTCAAGTTTTTCATTTATTCGGTAGAGCCCTGTGAGCCATGCGGTTCTTAAGTCGCGTGCAACCGCAACAAACAAAATATGACGAACACGGGGCGCAGGGTTCATCATGTTCCACCCACCTATCGACGTCAGCATGTACATGCTCGACTAGTTGGCTGTGACAAATTTCAACCTTTTATTTCATCCGCACAAGAAAAGCGTTAGAATTTAACACACCTAGACACATTCGTCAATAGCACCGTGGCCTTAAAAATTAGAGCATACACTGGGCGACGTTTCAGGCCAATGACCCTTCCAAATAGCTCACAAATAATTGGGTAGAAGTTTCGGTCACACATATTGGCTGCACGGTAGTCGGGTGGGATGGAGGTTTCCGTCATGGGAATTTGGAATGACCACCAGTGTCTCATCCCTGCCAATCTCGGCGAGTCCCACCCCCACAGCGGTTTGAACAGGGATACCCTGTGCTTTGTTTATCCAGTAGCTGAATACGCTCTCCTAGACGTACACACGCTGTTCATTTACATACGAGACACCTATCTCCAAATCACGCGCAGTTCACCAGAATTCGTCACAAGTGCGAAGCTAAGCAGGCGCTGAGCCTGGATAGCCCTTTGGAAGGGTGATCGCCACGTACAGCTTGCCACGCAGGTGTGACGCTGGCCTATGTTCGCGTGTCTGGGGAGCTAAAGAGCAGTCCCTTGACATCCATTTCGTGCACCGTCCTTCTGCGCTACGCAAACCTTGGCTGGAACCTCGCGCTGGCACAGCTTGGTCAAGAATGGTGAAATATCGCTCAGGGTCCGCACAGGCAGGCGTGACTCTGGAGGCCCTGATCCAGCAAGTGGAACGGATCTCTAGTGTGCGCCAGAAAACTTCCCACCTGATACAGTATATAGACAGGTTACCAGGAAACCAGGTTTCTCTCGTACGAAGAGGAAGAAAACATGGCCATATTCACCTCTGCCTTTGGCAAGCGGTGTCGTCCGTCCGCTGGAGAGATATCTGTCGGAGGGATCTTGGCGCAAAAGGTATTCAGCGAATGGCAAGAATCCGATGGGAGTAAAAAAAACGGTACGCTTAACACGTGGCTTGGCTCGCCCAGCGCCTGACCTGGGCCAAATGCCGACCCTTAAAACCGTAAACGCGATGGTAAATATTGTGGATTTACTCTCCAGCACACCGGTGAGCTGAACTCTTAACGAATTGGCTCTTTTTTTAAGTGACAAACTTTACTAATTGGCTGTATCGGGTGGTGGCGGGTTTGACGACACATTTATATTCACGCGATCTAACCCCCCAAAAAAACCTGTATTAGGGATTAAAACCGTACCCTGCGTGAACATCAAACCAGCGTCTGGGGTGCACAAATTGAACGTGCGAATCATCGGTGGTCGTGTTCGTTGAATTAGCCACGAAAACGTTCGTCAAGCGCGCTGTTTTCTCTTCCTTTGTTTCACGAGCTTAACGGTGACCACGGGTGGATGTCGATCGCCAAACGTGGCGGATGTCTACGACTACACCCAACCAAAAGGGCGAGAGTAACGCGTCTGAAACTAAGAGGGCAGGCCGATGTCATTCGGCAAGGTTATTTGGAGGATCCCTGCAAAGTGAGAACAACGAAAACCCGGCACGGAACGCGTCAAAAGCAGCGGACTGGAGCGGCCTCTGCCCGAGGACACTGGCGGATTGAGTCATCCCGAAGGGGAGCGACCCCGATGATCGGATCTGTCACGGGAATATTGTCAGCGGCAGCGGCGGTCGTCGTGATATTCTGCAGGCTAAGACTAAGGCTATGACTCAAATGCAACGTTACGAACATTAACTAAGCTAACACTGCGCGACGTGGCTGTTCATTGTCCTTGGAACGTGCGTGCGCATTTCCAAGAAATGCCACTTTTCTATCCTATCGCTTGCGTGCAGGTTTATCTGCGTGTGTCCAGACAACTGCACACAAATGTGTTTGTCTCGACGGCGCTGCGTCGGCGGTGTGTGCGCCGAGCCAACAATAGGCGTGGTCCCCCCCTCCTCTTCCTCATCGAGGCCAGAAAGAAACACGATCAAGAATGTGGCTCCCTTTAAAGCCAGTGTCCTGAATTAATGCAGTTTCCCTAAAGCGTAAGAGTTGTTTTCTTAGTTGATTGCGTTTGGACACACGGCTCGGTAACACAGCAGCAGCAGCACCAAATAATTTTGCTGTGAAATCGACGACTCTGACATTTTTTTCTTCTTGGTTCTTTCGGTAAAGTCACGTAGAATGGAAATAATAAAATAATAAAAATAAACCAATAAAATAATTACCGAAAGAACCAAGAAGATGAATCCCTGCAGTCACGAAAGCTTTAAATCGAGACTCTGACATTGCCGGGATACTGACCACAACACCCGAAACTCGCCCGATCTCATCACATCGCGGAAACTCGGCGAGGATTGAGCCTGCCTTGTGCTTGGATGGGTGACCACCACGCATAGGTAAATCAATACACGGGTAAATTTCGATTTAAAGCTTTCGTGACTGCAGGAATTCATTTCTTGGTTCTTTCGGTAAAGTCACGTAGAAGGGAAGTAATAAAATAATAAAAATAATAAAACATAATAAAATAAT
>CM025629.2:5879187-5891270 GCA_014621495.2 Entosphenus tridentatus
TGTACTGGTGTGTATGTGTGTGTGCACTGGTGTGTATGTATATGTGTGTGTACTGGTGTGTATGTGTGTATGTGTGTACTGATGTGTATGTGTGTGTGCATTGGTGTGTGTGTGTGTGTGGGGGCAGCGGTAGTGTAGCGCTACGCTGCGCTACGAAACCCCGGCCACCCGAGTTCGATTCCCGCTCACGGTCAACACCAGTGACGATTATCTGAACCGGTCCTAGGCCTCCCCTAGGTCGACTCAGCCTCAAATGAGTACCTGGTGCGGTGTGTAAAATACATCGCCACTAGGGAGACAAAGGCGGCCGAGTGTGGTGCTGACCACCCACCCCCTCGTGTGCCGTGCCGGCCTTCATATATGAGCTCGCTTTCAGCACTTGCTCCAACATTCTGTTAAGCTATACGGGGAATCTTTGTCTTTGTACGCGTGCCGTTAGCGAGCACCTATGAAGACCGGCACGGCGTGGGTAGGAAACACCACGCCCGGCGGCCTTTGTCTCCCTAATGCCAATATGTACACACCGAATTATAGACGCTATATACAAAAAAAATCCCGTCGAATTGACACATTGTGTGTGTATTTTTTATATATATTCTGCACGCACAGTTGTTTCTATCTCGCACGTGTAGCCGTGATATTCAAAGGTCTTCGTGTTCTTGTTATTTCTTCTTGCAGTCGTTTGCATAGCTCCGTGGAAGCAGGCGCGTCGGAGGCAGACGCGGGGAACGGTGACCCGAGTTCGACTCCCGACCCCCGATGACCCCCCCCCCCACCGTAGCTCACTGCTCTTGGCCTCGTATGAACGTGCCGTGGACGTTGCTGATCGTGATCGAGTGAGCTGCAAGAGATCTGAACCAACGTTCCCGAACGAGGGCGAGAAAACAAACGTCCATTGTTGGGTCACCGGCAAACGACGCAGGCCATGAGTGTGACGGTAGAGCCGAGAGAAAGCGGCGGAGAGCCAATCCGCTTGTTACAACAGTACACAATACCGCGTATATAAGTACTGTATATATAAACATACAATGCATCTAAAGTACAGATAACATATTATGTTGACTTGAGATGACCTTAACGCACTTGATCGATTTCACAAAATGCCAATATTACCACGCGTCAATTGCGTTCATTCGCGTGGCATCTGTCGAAAAACGAAGATGTCGCTTTTTAAAAATACATCTTGTAATACAAACCCAGTCATCTATTAAGAATTCCCTCCACCGTCATCATGATCATTGGCCGCCGTCGATCCACTGCTGGATGAAGGCGAGCTTAACCAATCGATGCCTGCTTTCGCAAGTTTACAATTGCGCCGTTTCCCGCTACAAAATGTCACGGCGGCGTGAATTTGTCAAATGAAACACAATTACTGAAGCCGGAAGGAATGTTTATAACGATTTGATAATAAAACAAATAATCATCAAAACAAGTCGCAGCAGTAAGAGTCATGATCGATCCAATGTTGGGTGAAGGCCTCACCAAGCTGATGATGATGATGATAATAAAGTAAAATAATAATTCCAGCCATTGTTAATAATAATCATACTAACATCATAATTACAGCCATGATCAATACACCGCTGGACGAAAGCCTCCCCACGCTGGCTGAGTCATAAGGGTTGATTGTTCAAAATGCTCACAAGTCATACGACTATTATTATGATTATGATGATATTATTATTGAGTTAAGGTATGTAAAGTGAGCTTTTGCAATGGGGAATAGCTTTTCCCCAAACTCGGCGCCAGCAGACGAAAGGCCGCGTGTGTTTTTGTTCTACAGAGCGAGCAACCCCCCCCCCGCCTCCCTCCATGATGAGACGGTTTAACATTGCAGCAATTTCATTTTCTGAACCAGCAATGGATATTGTTACGAAGCGAATGAGTGCGTGCGTACGTAGAGGAGCGGTGGCGCAGTGGTTAGCGCACAGCACCGCGAACCCGGGCGATCCGGATTCGATGTCAACGGCGAATATGTTTGATCCGGTCCTGGGCCTCCCCCTAGGTCGACTCAGCCTCAAACGAGTGCCTAGTGCGTAAACAACGGCGGCCGGTGGTGATGTGGCCTCCCCTCGCCCCCCGCCCCCCCCCACGTGGGCGACAGTGCCGGCCTTCATCGGTGCTGCTACTCGCTAACAGTACTTGACCCCAACAGTCCGGTTACGGCTTAGGTGGGGGTTTGCTGGGGGGGGGGGGGACGACATTGTTTTTGTTGCGTGAGTCTTTATATCCAGAGGCATTCAGAGGCTCTGCCGAATTTTAAAAGCCAACGGACTCGCTCGCGTGTTTACGTGGCATATACGATGCGGGCGAACGTGTGGGCAATTTCATAATGTTAGGTGTGCATTTTGTTCGCGGAGGGAAATCATGTTTTGAGAGTCACGTGGGAGGTTTGAGCAGGCTTATTGCGGTGCCTTTATGCAACAAAATCAACAGCAGCAGCAACAGCAGCAGCAACAGCAGCAGCAACAGCAGCAGCAACAACAACAGCAACAGCAGTAGCAACAACCTTTAATTACACTATTATAACACAATTTTTGTGCCTGGGTAGTAAGTGTTATTTCGCAATTGCTTATGCCTAAAAAGAACAGAAAATGGCTATTATTCCCCACAAACTTTGCTTTTGTGACCAGGACATTGATAATTAGAAATTTACCTATTTTCAATGAGAAAACGGGCGAATTTGTGTCTTTTCTTACACATAAAGTCAGTAAAAACAACATATGAATCAAAATTATCATGTATTTATACTAAAGTACTACATAAATTACTGCAAAATATTTAGAAGTGATTCGTTTTTCGAGAACTCGGTCCGCTGTGGCCAATCCCGCCTGTGGTTGTGCCCCTTTTTTTGTATTACTTTAGTATAAAAACATGTTAATATGTTGCTTTTTTCTCACTTTATGTGAACGAAAAGACACAAATTCACCCGTTATCTCATTGAAAATATGTACATTTAAAAATATCACTGTCCTGGTCACAAAATCAAAGTTTGCGGAGAATAATAGCCATTTTCAGCAGCAAATCAGAGAGCGAGGAAGATGCAGACCCAGATGACAATTTCAGAGGTGGAGCAGAGGAGAGAAACCCATTCTACCCCAACCGAAAAGACCTCAACGACTTAATCAGAGATCTTGATCTCACCAAGTCCAATGCTGAGCTTTTGACGTCTCGGCTCAAGCAGTCGCAGATCAGAGGAAGCGTCACCAACTTTTTGCAGCTTCTTCACCCGTCAAGATGGGCTCTGCTTCTGCCACAATGTGACCAGTCTGTTCGAGGCAATCGGAATCGCCTGTAACCAGAATGAGTGGCGTCTCTTCATTGACGGCTCATCCAGGAGCCTCAAAGCCGTGCTGCTCCATAATGGTAACAAGTACCCGTCTCTTCCCCTGGCTCACTCGGTGCACCTCAAAGAGGATTATAACAGCATCAAGATCTTGCTGGACGCCTTGAAGTATGATGAGTCTGGCTGGGAGGTCATCGGAGACTTCAAAATGGTGGCATTCTTAATGGGTCTCCAAGGCGGTTTTACCAAGTTTCCCTGCTATCTTTGCCTTTGGGACAGCAGGGACACCAAGGTGCACTACCACAAGCGGGACTGGCCACAGCGGACCGAGTTCTCTGTGGGGAGGAACAACGTCAAGTGGGAGCCACTGGTGGACCGCTGGAAGGTGCTGATGCCACCACTGCACATCAAATTGGGCCTTGTGAAACTATTTGTCAGAGCTGTAGATAAGGAGTCGGCAGCCTTCAAGTACCTTCAAGACTTCTTCCCTACGCTGTCTGAGGCAAAGGTCAAAGCCGGTGTCTTTGTCGGACCACAGATAAAGAAGATCCAGGGGTGCAATTAATTCCTCAAGAAGCTCACTAGTAAGGAGAAAGCTGTTTGGAACAGCTTTGTCGCAGTGGTTCGTGGCTTCCTGGGCAATCACAAGGTCGAAAACTCCGTGGAGCTGGTTGAGACTGGTGAAGAACTACGGCACAATGGGCTGTAGGATGTCCCTCAAAGTCCATATCCTTGATGCTCATCTTGATAAATTCAAGGAGAACATGGGAGCGTACTCGGAGGAGCAAGGCGAGCGCTTCCACCAGGATATGCTGGACTTTGAACGCCGCTACCAAGGACAGTATAACGAGAACATGATGGGAGAATACATTTGGGGGCTGATTCGTGAAAGTCATTTACAGTATAATCGTAAATCTCGAAAAACTACTCACTTCTAAATATTTTGTAGTCATTTTTTTATTATTTTAGTATAAATACATGTAAATTTAGATTAATATGTGTTTTTAAATACTTTTACGTGAACGAAAAGATACAAATTCGCCCGTTTTCTCTTTGAAAATAGGTAAATTTAAAAATATCACTGTCCTGGTTACAAAAGCAAAGTTTATGGGGAATAATATAAATGTTCTACTTTTTAGGCATAAGCAATTACGAAATGACACTAACCAGGAATACAAATTGTGTTACATAGTGTAATCATTCAACAATAATCATCATCATCATCATGCTCCAGTTTCCTCCCAACACAAATCAAAACACCATATTTTTGTTTAAATGAAGGTTATTTAATAGTATGTTTTGTTTTTTTACCAGGATAATCCCATCTCGTTTGCAAGGATGTCCAGGGTGTCAAGTCACACGTAGATTACGTACAAAGACAAAGACCACCCGTCTCGCACTATCAGACTGTTGGGGCAAGTGCTGTTCGCGAGTATGAAGGCCGGCACGGCACACAAGGGGGTTGGGTAGCCAGCACCACGCCGCACCTAGTGCCTCTTGCAGAGACTGAGAATAAGCTGCTGCTGAATTAACAGGCAATTAAATGTTGTACGAATTGTAGTCCTGATTGTGCGAATCGACGCCATGTCACAAGATGAACAAGATTCCATTCATAGAGAACGTTTCGTGGAAGCGGATATCACAGCACCATACATATATGTGTGTGTCTAATCAAGTTGACCTCTGCTCCACTCAACCTTGGCCGACCTTGCCATGTTTTGCTGGGTTCCCTACTGCCACAGAGCACCAATGTTCGTGGGCAAGAGGCTCAGAGCCCACGGTCTAATTCAGCCGCGGCTCAGTTGTGAACTACGGGACGCGCGCGCGAGTTTACCGAGCGACTGAATGGCACGGGCTTTTTTTTGGCCCACGGAGTGAACCGATTTCTAAAGCGATCGACGCCGGTCGCCATCCTCTTGTCCACCGCGAGGTCATCTGGGCGGCACTTGCACCGGGGTCAGCGGTAATGTAATCACTTGTGGAGCCGTCCGCCACCCAATCTTCCACCCCCCTTCTGCCCCCCTTCTGCCCCCACAGATCGAGGGAGAGAGGGGGGGGGGTTACTGCTGGGAGCCGGAGCTTCGCACGCAAACCCGAGAGCCTCGGTCACGCGAGACGCGGGGCATCACAAACAACAAGCGGCTGACCGCTCCCCGCCCCGTGGCACACAGGCAACACGTGCACACGTACACGCGTACACACGTACGTGCATACATACCTACACACGTACACGGGCAATGACTCTCCCCCCCCCACCGCTCAGCTCCGTCCCCATAGCCTCACCTGAACAGAATGTTTGGACAAATGCTGTTAGCGAGCACCTATTAAGTAAAGCTGCCACGGCGCGCGAGGGAATGGGTGGTCAGCACCACGCCCAGGTCGATTTCGTCACCGGAATGCTGACATTCACGCATCGAAACGGACAATCGCTTTAAGGCTGAGTCGACCTAGGGGAGGCCCAGTATAGAATCGAACTCGGGTCACCGGGTTTGGTAACGCAGCGCGCTAACCACTACTCCACCGCTCCCCATCATGTACACAGACACACGCAAAAGCCCCCACGCTTGTGCATATTAACACCAACACAGGGGCATGTCGTCATACATGGACACACACAAGGACTCACCACGAAGTGTACACAAATACATAAGCGTAAAAGCGTATACAACAACAACCACCGCCATTCGTCACTCAGTGATCGTGACGTCACCACGGCACCTGTGCCAGGCTATGTGCACTTTAAGGCCACGTGAAGTGTCGAACGCCCGCTGGCAGCGCACACAAAGACAAAGATCCCCCGTATAGCCTGAACAGACTGTTGGGGCAAGTGCTGTTAGCACCTATGAAAGCCGGCACGGCACACGAGGGGGTGGGTGGCCAGCACCACGCCCGGCCGCCTTTGTCTCCCCAGTGACGATGTTTTTACACACCGCACCAGGTACTCATTTGAGGCCGAGCCGACCTAGGGGGAGGCCCAGGACCGGATCATATAATCGTCACTGATGTTGACCGTGAGCGGGAATCGAACTCGGGTCGCCAGGGTTCACAGCGCAGCGCTTTAACCACGACGCTACACACACACACAGCAACAACCTTCACCCCCTCGACTCGCGTAGCGCTAACCGCTCCACCACCGCTCCTCCGCACACGGCCACGAGCGAAACACAATGGAGCCAAAAGAGGGATGGAGGCACGTCGAGAATGAGTGGGTCTTGGTCAGGGCTCGTCGCTTGGAGGGGACGGTGGCCGATGGTCGAGATGAAGCACGGAACGGCAGCCCAAGGAATGGAATGTCAAAGCGCGCGAGCGAGTACAGCGTGCGTGCGATGCCATGGGGTGTCCACACGCACGCACGTGTGTACGCGTGTGTATGCGTGCGAGCGTGCGTGCACGTGGGTCTTTATCCAGCAGTGGATTAGCCCTGGCTCATGACGAAGATGATTGTGTAATTATAACAGTACGTGCAAGGACTCGAATTTTTATAAAAACCCCGACCTACGTAAATTGCACTTCTGGGCTCTATCCAGTGAGCCAATATGAGGATTAATGTGCGTCTATACACAAAGACAAATATACCCCGTATAGCCTTTAGCAGACGTGGAGCAAGTGCAGCTAGCGAGCAGCAATGAAGGGCCGAAAGGCGTACGATTTAGCTGAGTGGACCAGCACCACGACCGGCCGTCTTTGTCTCTCCATGCATACACAAACATCGTGAGGTTTCTGTTTAACGTCTCCGCTGCCTTCCCCTCACATTGTTTGTTTTCGCGTCAAATAGGGATGACATTTTTATGTCAACACGAGGATCTCCGCTTTGTTTTCACTGCGAACCGCGCGACACGGCTGTCACGCCTTACACACACGCGCGCGTGTGTGTGTGTATGTCTGTATGTGTGTATGTATGTGTGTGTATGTGTGTGTGTGTATGTGTGCGTGTGTATGTGTGCGTGTGTGTGTATGTGTGCGTGTGTGTGTTATGTGTGTGTGTGTGTATGTGTGTGTATGTGTGTGTATGTGTGCGTGTGTATGTGTGTATGTGTATGTGTGTATGTGTGTGTATTTGTGTTGTGTGTGTATATAGCGGTTAGCGGGCTGCACTACGAACCTGGCGACCCGGGTTCGATTCCCGCTCACGGCAAACACCAGTGACGATTATCTGAACCGTTCCTGGGCCTCCCCTAGGTCGACTCAGTCTCAAATGAGTACCTGGTGCGATGTGTAAACATCGCCACTAGGGAGATAAAGGCGGCCGGGCGTGGTGCTGGCTACCCACCCCCCTTGCGTGCCGTGCCGCCCTTTAATACGGCGCTCGACAGCAGCACTTGCCCCCACCCCAAATATCTGTAAAGGCTACACGGGGGGACTTTGTCTTTGTATTCTCTTGCTAAACGCCTTAAGCGCATCAAATGTGAAATGGCTGCGCGCCGCTGATGAAGCGGCTGATTTGTGTTTGTCGGGGAGGCGAGCGCGTGCGCGTCTCCACGTGTTTACCCGTTCAAGTGCGCGGCGGAGTGCCTCTCTCGTTCGCTCGTTTTGTTCTGAGTGGCGCGTTCGTTGTCGCGGTGGGCAGGAGGGGAAGTGGTTGTGTGTGTGTGGTGGGTGGGGGGGAGGGAGTAGGCGGTTGTGACCGCTTGTGTAG
Organism: Entosphenus tridentatus; assembly: GCA_014621495.2. Classification (NCBI taxonomy): domain Eukaryota; kingdom Metazoa; phylum Chordata; class Hyperoartia; order Petromyzontiformes; family Petromyzontidae; genus Entosphenus; species Entosphenus tridentatus. Next base: position 5,887,110 of record CM025629.2, read on the forward strand.
AAATCCTCGTCCTGTCGGCATATTTAAAATATTGATCTTTCTGGAATGAGGGCAATGTTAACAGAGAGTTGTCGGAGCCGGCCCTCCTCGGCTTCTGAACCGCGCGCCGCCTCCACGCATCGCGTGCGAGGGCCGAGTTAGGCTGGACCCGGGTACAGCGCACAGAGCTCTGGCGCTCGCTCTCTCTCTCTCGCTCTCTCTCGCTCTCTCTGTGTGTACGAGGGTGTGGGGGAACACTCACTCGCACACTCGCACGCACGCACGCAAGTGTCGTGCGTGCGAGCGCGTAGACTCACGTGCACGCACGCTCGCACTCGCACGCACGTGGCACGCACTCGCACGCACGCTCATTCGCTCGCTCGCACGCACGCACGTGGCACGCACTCGCACGCACGCACGCTCGCTCGCACGCGAGCACAGCGGTGGGTGAACTCACGTTTACACACTCGCACGCGCAACACTCGCACGCACACCGATTCGGCCGCACGAACTCAATCACTGGCACGCATGCACGGAGGCTCGCGTGCATTAAAACAAAGGAAATGACAGTCGTACAGGCTGTTGGGGTAAGTGCTGTTAGGCCGGCACCACGCACGAGGGGGTAGGTGGCCAACGCCACGCTCGGCCGCCTTTGTCTCCCCAGTGGCGATGTGTACACACCACACCAGGTACTTATTTCAAGGGAGGCATTGCTACTGGTTGTGAGCGGGAAACGAACTCGGGACGGCGGGGTTCGTAGCGCAGCGCGATAAACACGCGAACACACACACACTTACACACACTCACACACACACATTCACGCAGACACTCGCCCGCCCTCTTAAACTCACGTGCAGCACACACGGTGCCAACTTGCTGCGTTTTAACGACGCTGCGCTTCGCTCGTTGGTGTGAGCGTCGCTCCTCCGCCCTCCGTTGTTGCTGTTGTTGTTGTAGGGAGGGTGGCTGCCTTCAACTTGCCCAGGAGAATTCTTCACGCAAACACACACGAAAACAAAGATCCCCCGTATAGCCTTGAACAGATTGTTGGGGCGAGTGCTGTTAGCGAGCACCTATGAAGGCCGGCACGGCACACGAGCGGGTGAGTGGCCAACACCACGCCCGACCGCCTTTGTCTCCCCAGTGGCGATGTTTGCACACAGCACCAGATACTCATTTGAGGCCGAGTCGACCTATGGGAGGAGGCCCATGACCGGTTCAGATAATCGTCACCGGTGTTGGCCGTGAGCGGGCGGGAATCGAACTCGGGTGTGCGGTTTCGCAGCGCAGCGCTAACCGCGACACCACCGCTCCCACCGATGAAACCCCGTTCGCACGCACGCCACTGGCACGGATATTCAAATGTTGAGAACGCGCCCCCACGCACACGCGCGCGCGCACGTGCACGCTGCTCGCAACCGTGCAACGCGTTCTCACGCAAGGGGAGGCTGGCTGACTCGCTCGCTCGCTCGAGAACACCGCTCGAACCCTCTCGGTCAGAGACACACCCCGGTCACTTACACGCAAACCCCATTCGCACGCGAGGACGGCTCACTCGTACACAAAAACACAAAGACCCCCCACCCACCCCCATCATCACCACCACCACCACCCTTACCTCCGTATAGCAAGTGCTCATAGCGAGCACCTATGAAGGCCAATATGGACAAACAAGCTTTCGTGACTGCAAGGATTAATATTCTTAGGTTTTTTCGGTAAAGTCACGTAGGTTAAAAAAAATAATTAATAAAAGTAAATTAAAAAATAAAATAAAAATCACGACGTTTCGGAGGCAACACAAGCTTCCGTATACAGGTGGAACCGTCACAGCACGATAGCTGTATCAAGTGTGGGGTTACCAGCACCACGCCCGGTCGCCTTTGTCTCCCCAGTGCTGCTATTTACATTTGGCGACGACTTGAGGAGGCCTTCATCCAGCAGTGGATATATCTGGCCGGGGTGTCGCAGCTATAGAGAGCTCTTGGCTTGCAATCGCAAAAAAAAAGTTGCGAGTTCAAATCCAGGTCGTGGAGATGGGGGTGGGGGGTGGGTCGAGAATTACCCATCATCCTTTAAGGGTCGATTTAAAAAAAAAATACCACTGTGGCCGTGTTGTGGAAAGGAAATTAAAACTAAACATGAAACTTAACACACGTCGCCTATTGTATGTTTGTTTTGACGAATGTGCTGAGTTTTTGTTGTTATTTGTGATTGTGCATCACTGCCGATCCACAGCAGCAATATCGTCAAGTAATTAATCTTCTGGCTCGACTGGTCCTGGTCATACGAATGTGGAGTTTCCGCGACTGGATCAAGGCTGTATCGTGAAAATGAGCACCGCGCACCGCTCAGTTGCGTGCAAGGCCACTGTCGATTCACTGCTGGATGAAAGCTTCCCACGCCGTGCCGGTAATTGGGGTTGTTTGACCATACTTCACCACTCCTGGTTAAGTAAGGCCCGCTGAGCTATATAGCTCTGCTTTGAAAAGCGTCCTGGCCACAAATGATAGCTCAACGAAGTGGCTTATCACGTGGAAATTGACAGCAGCCAACTACTCTAAACGCACGTTTCTAAATGTGGAGAGAGAAACTGGAGGACCCGGGGGGGGGGGAATCCACGAGACCACGGGGAGAGAGAGACACGCAAACTCCAAATATACAGCAGGCGTCAGGATCGGGATCGAACCCATGACCTCCTGTATACGAGGCAAGGTAGTAAACATCTCATAGCCACCACGCACCACCGATGTTGGCCGTGACGGAGAATCGACACCACAATGAATAATAATGATGACATTATTATAATCATTCGCAAGCACGTGACAATTGTTGTGTTAATGACAATGGCAGGGACCCTCAGCCGAGATGAAACGACCGCATTGAGACAGCGGAAATGAGAGGGGCGGCCACACCAGCGATGGAATCGGCTTGCTTGCAAAAAAAAACATCTGGCGGCGTACGACAGCATCTGGAAAGTTCAGGAGATCCATTACAATATCCAGGTCCCCAAAGCCACGACGTGAGAGAGTGAGAGAGAGTAAGGTCTTCCGCGGAGAAAGTTCGTGAAGTGGTTGCTGCCGTTCCTCATCCTCTATTCGATTCTATTTCGCATTCATATAGCGCCCTTTCCAGGGCGTTCGGTGAGAAAGGCGACGGAATGGATGGAGGGACAGGGGCTGTGAATGGAGCTGATGTTACAGGGGTCGGGTGCAAGGTGGATGAGTGGCAGTGGGGTATGGGGGGGGGCACGCGCGTGAAAGTTTTGAAATGGGCGCGGATGAAGATAGGTGGGAGGGTGTTAGGGGCAGAGGTCTGGTGGCCGGACGGTTGAGTGGATGGAGGAGCACGGGGTAAGAGGCGGGGGAGAGATGTGTCCAGGAGCACGTTGATAGCGAGACGTCGGGGCCTGGTCAGGAATCAGGGTCGTTGGAGGAAGATGACTGAAGGGGAGAGGGGCTGGGAGCAGGTGAGAGGCGGGCGAAGGAGCCGGTTGGGGTGGAGGCGGTGGAAGAGAAACAGCAAACCGAGTAGATAAAGGAGCTGAGGGACGAGCGAAAGGTGGAAAGCGAGAGGTGAGAGTCCCACGTGGAGCATGTCCCTGTGCAACTTGGCAGGAAGAGAGAAGCAACGAAAGCGAGGCTGGGCGCAAGGAGGTGATGGAACGGTGAGGAGCGCAGACCACAGCGGGTTAACGCCACGGCCTTCATTATTTAGTCGGTTCACTCGAATCTGTTTCTCGGCCCGTGCTTGTCACATCTTGGCTCGAACGTCCGAGTGCGCGTAGGGTGACGCAGTGCAGCCAGCGGCTACGAACCCGGCGACCCGAGATCGATTCCCGCACACGGCCAACACCCGGGACGATTATCTGAACCGGTCCTGGGCCTCCCCTAGGTCCACTCAGCCTCAAATGAGTACCCGGTGCGGTGTGCAGTAAACGTCGCCGCGAGGGAGACGAAGGCGGCCGGGCCAGCCACCCTATCGCGTGCCGTTCCGACGGCGGGTGTTCTTCATATGTGCCCTTAACAGCACTTGCCACCAAAAGTTTAGTTGAGGCTATACGGGGGATCTTTGTCTTCGTCAAGGTGACGTGAAGACGCGTGAGAGGTGGAGCCACCGCGCCGAGGAGGCGAGGGCCTTCATCCAGCAGTGGATAGATCATGGATGACGATCACGATTGTGCGT
>CM025629.2:5926517-5936659 GCA_014621495.2 Entosphenus tridentatus
TGCAGCAGCGGGTGCAGCAGCGGGTGCAGCAGCGTGTGCAGCAGAGGATGCAGCAGCGGGTGCAGCAGAGGGTGCAGCAGAGGGTGCAGCAGAGGGTACAGCAGAGGGTGCAGCAGCGTGTGCAGCAGACAGGGTGCAGCAGCGTGTGCAGCAGAGAGTGCAGCAGCGGGTGCAGCAGCGAAGGTGCAGCAGAGGGTGCAGCAGTTTGTGCAGCAGACGGTGCAGCAGACAGGAGGCCGAGGTGACGCCGGGGGAAAGGGAAAGGAGGCCGGGGTGACAGTCCCCCACCGAGAGGAGAGACACGCAGAGGGGGGGGTGGGGGGGCTCAAGATGAGCAGCATGGGAGAAAGAAAGAGTGGAGCCGGTGCAGGAAGGGGAGGAGGGAAAGAAGATGAGAAGTGTGAGGGGGGGTGAATGGGTGACGATGAGAACGTAGGGGAAAGAGTTAGAAAGAAGCGAGCAGAAATGAGCTGCACGGAGCAGCGTCTGGGTGCACAGGGAACGGGGAATCTAGTATGAGCAATACTGCTACCTACATTATAAATACACTGAAACACCATTTTAGTAATAAAACACCCATGAACTGTAAATATCAATGTGAGTATTACTAACACGACCGCTGCGGGGGACAAGGGACACCTCACGCGATCACCACGCCACTCAAAACGAGAACGCGCCGAAATCCGCGCCCTCGAAGCCGTCGTAATCCACAAAATCTCCTCCGTACGCGTCCCCAGCGAGCGCGTGGAACACATCCGTCCCGGCGTGGTAGAGTGTGGCATCACCTCCACCTCCTCCTCCAGCTCCTCCTCCTCCACCTCCTCCTCCTCCACCGCCACCGCCGCCACCGCCCATCGCCCCCAGTACGCACTCACGCAGCGCTGCCCCTTCGATGGAGGCAACCGACCCCGGGGCCACGAGGCCTAACGCGGGCCCGGCCACCGTTTCGACGGTCACTAAGAAGGCCAGGTCCACGCAGGGCCGGTCGTGTCGCCTGTGGTAGCACGGCGGAAGGGCGGGTTGCGTGGCGGCGGCGTGCGGCGATGAACGAGGGTAGCGCGGAGCGTAGACGAGACGGAAGAGCGCTGGGGATGCGGAGGAGGAGGGCGAGGTGGCGGTGCTGGTGGCGGCGGCGGCGGCGGCGACTCTGCGCCGCTGTTGTTTGTCGCGAGTGGCCGGGTCGGCTGGCCAGGCAGACGGCGTGAGTCGCCCGTCCAGTGGGCACAGGATGCCCTGCGGCGGCACGGGGGTTGCAACGACGCAGTGACATTGACCACCGATGGGCGAACGGCCGAACGACTGGGCAGCAGTGTGTGCGCTTGCTTGCTTGCTTGTGAGTTGTTCTCGTTTGTTTGCCATGGGGAGTGTAGGTCGAGAGGTCGAGAACGCAGAGCAACGGTGAGCAATACTATGCCGAAAATCAGTACCAATGAAAATCAGTGCCAACGAAAATCAGTGCCAACGAAAATCAGTACTAACGAAAATCAGTACCAATGAAAATTAGTGCCAACGAAAATCGGTACTAAACGAAAATCAGTTACCAACAAAATCAATTACCAATGAAAATCAGTTCCAACGAAAATCGGTACTAAACGAAAATCAGTTACCAACAAAAATCAGTTACCAACAAAAATCAGCAGCAACGAATATCAGTACCAACGAAAATGAAACATTCGTGCGTACAAAATTGAACGTGATGAAACAATAACAGGCTTTACTCCTCCCGACAATAATACAGGAGGTGTTAAGATGTTCAAACACCAAATAGACGCATACTGAAAGGCATGATCTGCATTCGACAGCATCATACTTATGGTAAAACATGCAGACAAAGAAGCGTTGACAATAATGCATGCCTTGTCCTTGGAACGTATTGGCCTCCACCAAAGATTGCTTCCCCTCCACGGCCTGATCTCCCCAACAGTGTTAGACGAGAGAACACCGCCAAACAGCGGACAGCACAAAGGCCCCGCAAACAACGCATTCACAGCTCGAGTTGAGCAGCAGCTAACATTGCCCGGGAAAGGGTAAAGCCTATAACACTGGTCAACACACTTTTTCTAACATAAGGTATTCCAACGGTTTTAAGGTAAAGTCACGTAGAAGGGAAGTAATAAAATAATAAAAATAAAGCATATTATGTTTTATTTTTATTATTTTAAAAATAAAACATATTATGTTTTATTTTTTTATTTTAAAAATAAAACATATTATGTTTTATTTTTATTATTTTATTACTTAAAAAATATAAATAAAACATATTATGTTTTATTTTTATTATTTTATTACTTAAAAAATATAAATAAAACATATTATGTTTTATATTACTTAAAAAATAAAAATAAAACATATTATGTTTTATTTTTATCCCTTCTACGTGACTTTACCGAAAGAACCAAGAAGATGAATCCCTGCAGTCACGAAAGCTTTAAATCGAGGTTTTAAGGTAATTTTGAGGTGCTGATTCCAAATCTGGCATCAGTTTTTGTCTATCACATCAGGTTTTTGAGATATCAAATATTGCATTTTCAATAAAAACTGCAGAAGAAACATATTTAATAAATGTGGATATCTACATAAAATGATATTATAAACACACTATCCTAAAAATACAGCACCATATTTTAACACTAAAGCTGTCACTGACTCGCAACAACTTGCAATCATAAGTGACAGTTAATTTCGGGTAAAATCAATGAAAATGGGGTATGCGGATAGCATAAAAATGAGATGTGATATAGCAAATCTGAGATCAGATTTGGAATCAGCACCCTGAAATTAATCTAAAACAGCTGCAAAAGTCCAGGTTTTTTTTGTCGACCAGTGTTATTATTTTGTTATGTAACCAGCAAAAAAGTGTCCCATAGGTGCAATGACGCGAGTTTGTTTGAGGGAGCGTGAGCTGACCTGGGGGAGGGGGGGAGGGGCTGGGGGGTGCCGGAGCACACAACGTTTAAAACGCGAGGTTGGATCGCGCCGTGATGTGCCCATCACTCACCTTCCTGGCTTGCATCAAGATGCCGAACCAGCGCCTGCGGGGGACGAGGAATGGTGACAGAGCGCACGTCAATCAACCGTGCAGAGCCAGCTGACGGGGGCAACGCGTGGGCCACGTGGGTGCGGGTGTTGTTGTTGGGGTGCGGGTGGACTGTGAGTGTTGTATGTACGTGCGTATGTTGAACCTCTTTCGTACCGTGCGTAGCAAACCTTGTTAATCGGAGTTGCGAGGAGGGGGGTGAAGGACAACAAGCTGAACACAAAAAGGAGTTCTAAATAAATGAGTTTTCAATCTTATAGATGATTTAAAAGTGCATAGCTAAAGTGACTTCCTAATATCGGGAGAGCGTTCCAGACGGCCGCAGAAACGCATCTGAAAGCACGCGATGCGGTGGCCGTATTTGTTCGATGGTTAATCAAACGCCGTTGCTGCGAGGATGATCGGAGTTCGCGTGATGGTTCATGCTCCTTGGAAGGTTGCGGGTGTGATGTGAGTGATTGCCTTTGACATATATCGGCGTTTGTTTACGTAAAATAGTATTATATTCACGCTATATGTCGATGTTAATGTTTAATGTGTCTGCAGCTTAGTTTCTGATTGCTGTCATCGATCTGTAAGTAATCTGCCAGAGCAGATTTACGTTGCAGGGAATTTTCTATTTTAGCTTTGATTTAACATTTACAGTATTTGTGTTTGTGCAAGAGTATTGTTTTATTCTTCATTGTATACATTGTAGTCCGTTGGAACCTCCTTTGCCAGTAGTAAAATATGATCATTGTTTTTACCCTTTTATCTGGCAACAAAACTGACACCTTTTTACAAGGAGTCATGTTTGCATTGACCACAATACCTGCGGTCGGAATGCAAACAAAAAACACAACTCTGATCATGTATGCACTGTCCTTGAAATTGATTGTTCCACACCCGAGACAGCTTTTTACATTTTAGTGTTCGTCCTGATTACTGTTCGCTTCATTGTCGTACTTTCTTCTTTTTTCTGTTTGATTTTCCCATCCTAGTTATCAAAATACCACTCGATGCTTGAATCAGTTTTAGTTCTACCCGTCGCACTACTCTTTTTCATTTATGATTTTATTGTATTTCAGCAAGAGCCCGACACAGATCATCAGCCCGCGACGTATGGAGAGGGGCACATAAACCCGACGGGTATAAATTCCACAATCTATGCTCGTGCACAATCAACAGAGAGAAGCGTGGAAAGTATTGTTCATTGTCCCAGGGGTGACTTGGCAGGAATAATTTAAAACTGAATTAAACATTGATGTTTTTTTATTTTACCAGGTAAGGCCCACTGAGCTATATCGCTCTTTTTCAGAAGCGACCTGGCCACAAATGACAGCTCAACGAAGTGGCTTATCACGTGGAATTTATAGTAGCAGCCAAATGCTCTGAACGAACGTTAATTCTCAATGTGGAGAGGACAAAACCTGAGGACCCGCAGAACATCACAAGCGACCACGGGGAGAGGGAAACACGCAGACCCCAAATAAGCAGCAGGCGTCAGGCTCGGGATCGAACCCAAGACCTCCTGTATACCACGCGAGAGAATGCACATCTCGCCACCGTGGCACCCCCAGTAAAAATGTGTGTGGGGTAGAGGCCGACCGAAATTCGGTTTCGGTTTCGGCGCCGAAAGATGGCAAATGGCCTCTTTCGGCATCGTTACTGTTTAGACCGAAGCCAAAAGGCTCACTTTCGGTTTCGGCCGAAAATATTTTTTTAACTTTCGGTTTGGTTTCGTTTTCGGCCCAAACCAGAAATTCAGTTTCGGTCGGCCTCTAGTGTGGGGGGGGGGGGAACGGGGAGAAGGGCGAAAGGAAAGAACTTCACACGCCTGTTACCACTCCTGCTAGGGTACTACCCGCACTGCCTCCCTGCTCCCAGCGTCAGACGCACCTGAGTTTATTTTGAAGTACCCTGTGAGCCAAGATGCTCTTAAATCGAGATTCATCAAAATAAACAACACCGCCGCTCATCCGACAAACGCAACAAGTCGCAGTAGAATACATGAATAATAAACAATAACAGATAAAATAAAATAAAAATATCTAACAAATCATAATCGCAATGTAACATTTTCCTTTTCACAAAATAAAATGTCAGTTAAAAATAGATTATTATCATCAAATGCCACGCTGTATCTCAGCCATAGTAATTATAATGCAGATACGGCATTGACATTACGGTGGGGGGGAATAAAAAAAACCACACCTGAACTCGCTCGCGTCGCCCGCCAGCAGGAACACGTGCTTGCCTCCCAGCAATTGCAGGGCCAGGCAGCACTCAGGCCGGGCCCCTGTCGGGAGGGGCGGCAGGGTGCCCACCTCAAGGCCTGGCACCACTGCCCTGCAGGCGCTCGGGAGGGCGATGGGGCCCCGCGGGCAAGCCCCGGGACCCCTGGCGATGTACAACGAGCCGTCCTCTTCCACCGCCACGAAACGCTGCCGCCAGCGCTTCACCAGGAATCCCCCTGGTGGTGGTGGTGGGGGTGGGGGGGCAGGAGGAGGAGGAGGGGGTTGTGGAGAAGTGGACGTCGAGGTTCGGATGTCAGGTTCAGAGAATGTATTTCTTTATACTGGAGAAACCCGACGAGCTATAAAGCTCTTTGTTTTTTTTACAGATGTCCATCAGCCATGCTAAATTCCCGCTCATAGCCAAGGCCAGTGATGCAATTTTGAACCGGTGCAGAGCCTCTCCTAGGCCGACTCAGCCTTAAACGAGCACCCAATGAGCATCAGCACTGGGTAGACAAAGGCGGCCGTGCCGTGGCGATCTTCATGGGTGCTCGCCAACAGCGCTTGTTTAAGGCTGCGCGAGCAGATCGTTGTCTTTGTTGTTGGATTCCCAGCGAGATTAAATCTGGGTCGCAACGAATTCTCTCTCTCTCTCTGTGCGGGAAAGCGTCCGGGACATTGTGCAGATTATATGACTCCCCCAGTTAATCCACGCACACTGTACTAATGCCAAAGCATGAGCGCGCGGAGGCATCTGTAGCACACAACATCATCGACATGATGAGTTCATGGCGCAGGGACGCACGGCGTGCCGAGATTAAAGCTCTATTACGTACGTTGCACTTCTTTCGCACCGTACGTGGCCAACCCTACTCATTTGGAGGTGCGGGGGGGGGAAGGACAAGAAACTAACCATAAAGAGCGGTTCTTTAAGAAATTCGATATTTAATAAAAGAATGTAGTTTTCGTCAAGATATTATGAGGTAGTATGATGTTCTCTCAATAAATCAAGAAGGGCCGTTGCCCGAAACGTCGTTTAATATTGTTTTCTACTTTGAAGGCCACGCAGTACTTATTGACGACTGTGTTGAGGGTTTTTTTTTATTATCGATGAGTTGATGGGAAAATGATTGCATCATCGTCTCACAAATCATGATGATGATGATGATCACCATCATCATCGTGATCGTAAATCATCAGCCTTATTATTGTGATTGTAGATCATCATGTTCTAAATTATAATCGCAACCACCGTCATCGTCATCACCATGACTCACCGTCACCATTCTCGTGGAATAAAAAAATAACCCGTAAAAACAAAGTTTTTCACTATAAATCCTTTATATGCGTGGCGGCTAGAGTCCTCTCGTCCTCTGGCTTGAGATGGCTGCCACCTATGGGTCAGATGATTGCATGCCAGCATTAAGCTATTGGTAATTAAATATAATATTTTTGTCCTAAAAAGTGTAAAATTTTGGAAAAAAAATTTCACGAACATTAATTGTCACGCACAACGAGTCTGTGTGGAAAATGTCAGCTAGATTGGATCACGGGAAGTGGGTTAAAAAACGACCGAAAGATTTGCACGGTCGTAAGCAAGCAAGCAAGCGCGCAAGTGAACTTAATATAAAGGATTTAAAATTAATCGTGATTACCGTCGTCATCATCACGATCGTTAAACGTCATCTTTACCATTAACGTCTGATACAATTTATAAGTCGTGCTTATCACTTGCATTAATCATCGTCGTAATCCAACTCGAATATTGCCTCGTCATACACATCACCATCATCTTATAATACCGTATATGCTTTCTGTAACGTTACACAAGGCGATCCATTTATAGATACCCCATTAAACATAATACAGTACTGAAAATGTACTGCAGTCTATCGAGAACACACGATTCGAAATCAAAGCCTCTGCACGTTCCTCGCCAATTTCAGCAGACGCATTGCTTCATTTTACTCTCTACGATATGTTGACCATCCCTTCATGCGCAATGTCCACTCAGCCGTGGCTAATAAAGTAAATATGAGGGGTGGAATCATGAGAAATCAGTGGGGTATCTACAAATGGATCCGCATGCGTTCTTCCCACATATGCTGTGATTCTGCCGCGTTGGCACCGGTGCACAACACAAATAACAACAACAGCACTCAACACATTCGTCAATAATACTGCAATAGAACGGCAAATACATATTTAGGAAACGTGTCGAGCAATTGCCCTTCTTCATGGTACAGTCGTAACATATATATAACGCATCTAACACGCGAGTGTTGTCCAGACGTCCCGTTACCGTATTTGTGCAGAAATCCGTTGTGGACATCCATCTGTGCTGACCCGCAGCTCACAGCTCAGCCGTGGAAACAGCCTCCTTCTGCAGGATGATCAACTCGAATCCAGCAATGGCTCTGTATGTCTGTCTCCTTTGCTGTAAATCCACTACGGACGGTTACTTTTGCAGGATGATCAACTCTAATCCAACAATGTATCTATCTGTCTGGCTGTCCCGTTTACTGAACATTCACTACAAATGGCAGCTTCTCTAGGAGGATCAACTCGAATCCAGCAATGTTTCTATCTGTCTGGCTGTCCCGTTTGCTGAGCAATCACTACGGACGGTAGCTCGTAATAACGCTTACTGGTCATCAATGTCCCGACATCAGTCTCGCGGGTCAAAGAGCGAACGCATAATTCTAACGTTTATATATAATCCTCAGAAAAGTATGCCCGCTGCAGCAATAATGCACACAGCTGCAGAGGCAACGAATGTCAATTTGTTAGCGAATTAAGCCCCAAAAAGATGATTACGGTTGAAATCGACGTGAACACATTTATTACATTGCAGATAAATCTGGAATTCGTCCGCAAGAAGAATTCGAAATCTGCAGGAACACGCGCGGGTGCGAGATTATAATAAAGGACGACACAGGCGTCGCTGTGTGTGCGTGTGAACGTGGAGCAGCAGATGAATACGTGAGTCACACGCGTGCACACGCACACACACGCCCCAGCCCAGCCTGGGAGTGACGCGCCACGCACTGCCCGCACCCAGCCCACGTCTCTTCCAGCGCGCGGTGCCAAATCCAACCTCAGGAGCGCTCACGTGACCCCCCCTTTCGCCGTACAAGCGCCGTCACGGCGAGTGGGTGAGCCCCTGGCCCGCTGCGGACCGGGGCATGGCAGATGCAGTCGCCTCCTGCTTCGTCGCGATGGGAAACTAAGGGAGAGTCCCCGCAAATGTGACTGCTGCAGTCACCAGAGCCAGCCCACGGATCGCATGATCCAACACTGCCACCGCCACCCCCCTGCACCGCCGATTCACAGAGCGTGGATCAGCTGATCCTACACCGCCGGCCCCCCCCTGCACCGCCGATTCACAAAGCGTGGATCAGCCGATCCAACACTGCCCCCCCCTGCACCGCCGATTCACAGAGCGTGGATCAGCCGATCCCATACTGCCGATTTTCGGGCAGTATCGCCGGTATGCAGCAAGCCTGAACAGAGGCTCTCCGATGGCTCAATACGCAGGCTACACACACACACACGGTGGTGCCAACTTCACCTTGCCACACACAGACAGGACAAGATGCGCCGTTGGTCGCTCGACGCAGAGGTTCACGGTTTCACTCCAGCGTCCGCCCTGGTAAATACTGCGGGCGTATCAAGCGAAAGTAAACCATGCCACGCGCTGTCTGGTTCACGGTGGACGTTAAAGATCCCGCGACCATTCCGGATATTTTCGCCAGCGAGCTATGATATCGTGATCAATAAGCCCGTTGCACCCAGCATGCCTTGCATGTCACACGACGTCACAGCAAGATGAAGGTTAAGGAGGTGCACCACATCCGTGAGTTTCTCGTGCCACTGCCGACGTAAGGGCGTCCACCAGAGAGCCCCTCGAGAGGGTGTTCGGCCTACTCTTCCTCGTCAGTCGGCCGTCTTGTAAGAGGTTACCCCCCTTCCCCGTTTAGCCCCCCTCTATCCCACCGAATAGAAGCTGCTTGGGCATGTGGTGGCTGGGCATGTGGTGGCTAAGTGACCCAGCCAACGTAGCCCTCCTCGCCTGCCGGAGGAGCTCACTGACGATGGGACTGTGTCCACCGAGGAGGTTTGGGTTGTTGTTGCCAGCCCCCCCCCCCCACACACACACGTGTTACTCTGTGCAGATTGGTATGCTGCTTTACTTCATCGCCTTAAACCATTCACAAGCACTCCTCACTACTCTCGTTCATTGTATCCTTTTACTACCGTTGGTATCGTGATTATCAATCCGCTTGCTTACCCGAGAGAGAGCGTCGCCGAATCTCATGACTCTTTTTCAGGAGGGTCCTGCCAAGATTTCGCAGTCGGGGGCGACGATTGCCACTCGCTGCGAATTGTGAGCGGTGGTGGTAGCGGTTACCGCGCTACGCTGCGAACCCGGCGACCCGAGTTGGATTCCCGCTCACGGATAACACGATTATCTGAACCGGTTCTGGGCCTCCCCTAGGTCGACTCGGCCTCAAACGAGTACCTGGTGCGGTGTGTAAACAGTCACTTAGGAGACAAAGGCGGTCGGGCGTGGTGCGGGACATCCCACCGCCTCATGTGCCGTTCCGGCCTTAATAGGTGCTCGCTAACAGCACTTGCCCCAACAGTCTGTTAAAGGCTCTATGGGGGATCTTTGTCTTTGTTGCGATCCCAATCGAGTAATTTGAGGTTTGTTATTTCTTCTTCTTCCAAATTCGCCAAAAATTCGTACCATGACTGCGGGCACGCAACGGCCCTTGCGAGTGGCGTCCCGGGACCTTTCGACGTCCGCCGCCAAGCAGACGGCACGTAGCGCTCCCGGTGAATACACACCGCAGGAATGAAACGCGTCACATTGCTCGCTTGAACAA
>CM025629.2:5952427-5974057 GCA_014621495.2 Entosphenus tridentatus
GAGTTTACAAATGTTATGCCACCACACGCGACCTACCGATCGACTTGTGAATCATAGTAATGCCCGATACCCAGGAAAGCCTCTTCAAGACTCAAAGACTCTTTAGCAGTGGCGCAGTGTTTGGCATGGGCCCTGGTGCAAGGAATCAAACAATGGGAGCCCCCCCCCCTCATCCCACTTCCCTCACTATTCATTGCCCGGTGCCCTATAGCCTCCCCTCCTGTTTGTGGGGCCTCGGTGCAGTTGCACAGCCTGCACACTCGGCAGATCCACCACTCGTCCAGAAAGGTCATGCGAAGGTTGCGCGTTTAGTCAACTCCGTCACCCGGTGTTTGGCTTCTCGTGAGAGGAAAACGGAGGACCTGGAGAAATCGCACGTGGCCGAAGATGGCCCCAAAGATGCGTACAGATAGATTCACGAATCCATTGCTGGACTGCCATCTCCTGGCCACTGTGTGACCCAAGCCTGTAAGAGCACATGGTATTACCAGGCAGCCTCCCATGCAAGTAATAACCAGGCTCAAACCCTGCTTTAGCCTCCGAGATCGGGCGCGGTTCTGGGTGATTTGGTCGTAGAAAAAGTTTACAAAGGATGCTTCAAGCTTTGGGATGCGACTAAAAGATTTACAATTTCAGCACCCGAGCGGACTACAGGCGCGAGCCCGCAAGGACACCACCTTACCAATTTCAAGTTGTTTTCATCTCGTCAAGAGACCAGCAAGATCAAATTCCAGCAGCCTGGGACATACAACCTTAGGTGTGCAGCTACAAGAGCAGAGCTGCTTGCTTTTTTGGGTCTCCTCTTCCTAGTCCGAGGTCTCCCAGACCACCCCCAACAACTCGGCACCCCAGGCAGAGGACAGGGCGAGCAGTCTCGCTTCCGGATGATCACATCGGTTCGTGTTTCATTCCAGCCGCAGCAGCCCAAATTTCCACCGGGCCCCCCAAATCACGTGCCGATGGCCAATGCTGCTTTTAATTCGACTTTTGGTGAAAAGGAAGCCACCGTTGTCTCAATCACCACCCGCTGGTGCGACTCGCCCAGAGCGATGTCGCTCTCCGTTTATACCGTCACGCGAATTTGTGGTCGGTTGCATCAAACACCTCGAGTGACTTCCTATTCTTCTGCACGTTAAAGCGGTTGTGCCATACCCGTACATTGCTCTCCCGACGTGGTGGCCGGCACCGTGTCCGACGTTTCGCTCCACTTGCTGGGAGCTCCTTCATGAACCGAATTCAGTTCTCTGCAACTGAACCGATTCAGTTTGTGAAGACGCTCCCAGCACGAAAAGTCAAACGCGCAGTAAAATCTTAACTCGGTGGAGAACCTCGGGCGACTTTATTGCACCCGGACGTGCACTGCTTCGATTGACAAAGTGAACACAAGAGGTGATGTTGCAACTGACCACTGGCCCAATACGACATAAAATTACGTTTTAATGACTAAAACAAAACTAAGAATCTTTATAATAAAATCACGTGCGTGAACATAAATTCACGGTCAATTTTCAGCCGACACAGGCCTCCAAGAAAGGCATTATGGGTAATCCACGGCATCAGAGACGTACTTTTCGCTCTATCAACAGGTCCGTCATCGGTGGACCACGTCCGGAGACGCATGGCTAATGCTAGGAACTGCCCAGAGTGGGGTGGAAGCCGATTTCAGAACCCAGGCGATCTACCCCGCCTCCAAGCCGCCGATGCGGTGAATCCTTTGAATTGAGTTGAGTCAGTGACGTCGCACACGAGGGTGCCACGATGGAGAGACGTCACGAGGCAATCGTGGGCGGCATTGGCTGTGCCGATCTCGGGGCAAGAGGGCGCGTGACGACGATGTGTTTGGTGAAGGGCGCGAGAAATGTTCTCTTCCTGACGGCTCGAGTCAGTTTGGTGATCAATGGAGTAGGAAAGAAAACATAAATGTTCCTTCAAATGCAATAACAGAATCAGAAAATTTTATAAACCGGATGAAACACGAGACCACAGGGCACGATTAATGTATCGGCGGAGAGGACATTGCAGAATTTCCTTTGGTGGCTGAATAGCAACAAATTGGCTGTTTTTTCCCCCACCGAACATGGGCAGAAATTACCCTTCTATGGATTTTAAACGCAACGTCAAAAAACAAGGCAGAAGCTGTCATATCACGTGTCACGTCAGACTTAAATAACTGACGTTATTGATTTGCATGGCCATCGACAAGCGTTAGGGGACAAGTGTGAAGCGATTTACCCACAAGCCCTGCGCGCGCACGCGCCGCGTCCCCACCCGACCCCCTCCCCTCCTCCCCCTGATGAGAGCATCGTCGACGCGATCAACACAGAGCACGTGCCACGGGGGGGCATGCCGCACACCATCGAGGGGACGCGAGCCGTACGCAACGGGAACGCAGAGGGTCATCCCGCACGCGCGCACGCAAATACAATCTTGTCCTGCTTTTCGAAAGACGACGGATGAGGCCAGGGCTTAATTTCGGCCAGGTTCGTACGGGCTCCTCGCAACCACAAATATATTCGCCACGCACGACAACATCTCACCCAGTAGTAAGCCCGTGCGTGGTCCGCCAACTGTTGAGCATTTCTTCTTGCCAGGGCTTTCGGGCGCCGAGATAATGAGTCCCACATTCATCTCAAACAGGGGAGGGCGGATAGCAGGGGAGTGTCGCTTGAAAACGGCCATTCCGTTGGAGAACGTTGCCAGACACGCTGACTTGCGCACGCGCGGTTCCCCTGGCAAGTTTAGACAACGCAGACACATTCCCAGGGGAAGCGTGGAGAATTCCCGGACACGCTCAGGGACAAACAAGCAATCATAAATTCAGACAACGTGCAATCAGGGTGGAGATCAAGGTGAGAGTCCTTCACTTCAGCTCCTGTAGGTGCCCGTTAAGTAGTTCGCGCCGAAATGTGGACAAACGAAAGGGCTCAAAACGTGCAGCCGAACCCAATAAGACCACGTTTGGGATTACGAGTGGCTGCAAAAATCCTACGCGTCAAATATCCAGTGTTACCTCTCGTCGGCGCTGCGACTACTGGTCACGTGCCACCTACTGCCAGGTCGTCTACCAGCGACCCGGAAAATATTCAGTGAGAAATTAAGCCCCGGATGACACAATATTTAATGAGACATCCAAGCCGATAATAAACATATGGGTTTTACTTATACAACTTTTGTTTCTGTAACACTGTTCAATTATACGGTGTTTCCCCCTCCCTTTAAAAACACGTGACGAGCTATGGTTTCAATAGCTATAATCTGGCCTCTCGCGCGGTTGCCGAAGAGGTTCAATATTTTCTCAGTCGACCCACGTCAAATGTGTCATATTGCTTCTGTGCAATGAATACACGTTACGCAGACCAGAATCTTAACGGCGCCGATTAACTCATTTAAACGTAACAAAATAACAAGGCATAGTACGGCAACAAGACAAACTGTGTCATTAATAAATGTGAACAAATGAAACTTTACACCGATGTAAAAGTGACAAGAGTGAATGCCATCCAAGTTGTGGACGGACATACGTGGTCCCCCAAGTTTCCACATTTCATAACAGGGCAAACGATGCCCCCCATCTCAGCTAACACTCCGCCAAAACCCATGCAAGTTGTTTGCACGTAGAGACCACGCCGAATATTATTACGAGTTTTGTTTCTCTCGCTTTCTCTCACTCTCGCTTTTTATTTATGGCATTTTTCCAGCTTAACTTTCAAAGCTTTCTTCAGGCAAAGACACTCTCTCAAGAGCCTCTTCCCATGGGGCTGGGTATTTCCTGGCCAACGCTCACGGCGAGACAATGCTGTTCGGCCATCTCTCCCCCACCACAGCTCTTCTCTCGCTCGTCTCACTCCGTCTCTTCTCTCGCCCTCTCATTTGCCGATGGCGTTCAAGAGTCGGGGGGAGGGGGGGGGCTCACAATCGCTCAGCTCAAAGTGTAGATAAAAGCTGTTGCAATAAGTTGATTCGAAGTAGGTTTTACAAAAACAGAAATCATTTAACCCTCAAATATGAGCCTTACACGTGCTACTACACTAAATTTCTACACATTCCGCTTTTTTTACGTGTGTAAAATAACCCTTGTATGATGGCCACCACTTAATAGTTAAAAAAAAAAATTCAGAGGTAGCCTAAAGTGTGCTTGCCCATAAATCAGTTATTGCCACAGCAATTACCAAGGCTGTGAGAGCAGTGAACGTCAAGCCTGTTAAAAACAAACCACAACACGCTCGCACATCCACCGAAGCACACATATCTTGCTCTTGCCTGTACGACCACAACACATTCAAACCCGTTATCGCTTCAAGTTTTTGGGCCATGAGCGATAAAAAAACATCCTTCACGAGGGGGTTAGAGCAAACCCCTTTGTTTGTTGGTTGAAGCAAAAGTTTACTCTGATCGTCCCATCAGATTCTGAAAACACGGAACACCGTTCCGCACGGTCTGAGAGTCATGACAGCGGAAGGCTGTCTGCGTGTTAATCAGGGAAAGGCTACGCAGCTATCAGGCTGGTCTGTCGAATGTGAAGCCGTCGACGATGCCGCACATTAATCCCCTGAGTTTTGAGAACCGCGGAACGGTGAGGCTCTAAGGCGGCCGTAACAGCGACGAGCCTCAGCTGCCCACCGCCACCGCCCCCCACCGCTGAACGTCTTGGCAGGCGGCCCCGCCAGCGGCAGCAAGCAGCGCCGCCAGGCGGGGCCTGCGGCTGGAATTCATAACCCGGGCCAAGCAGCGGGGTCACGCGGACGTTCACGCCAGTCGGAGGAGGAGGAGGGGGAAAAAACGACGACGACGATGACAACGACAATTAGGACAAGACCAGGAACGGCGAAAACCTCTGGCTGGCTTGGTGGACGGACGGCTGTGAGACAATCCCCGTGGGGGACACTTGGCAATAGATTGTGGCGGGCGTAGCGGCACCGCGCTCGGCCGTCGTGTCCGAGAGCGGGGGGCGGGCAGGCGGCCCTTGCGGAGGCGCCCCCCACCTCTGCGACGGCCCCCCCCCCCCCCCCCGCCAGGCCCCCACCACCCCCCTGCCCCCCCCGCCCTCACGGGAGAGTTTGTGAGTGGCAGCCACGTCTACGACTCCAGGCGCGCTCTCTTAGTCGGCGGCGTCTCGTTCACTTCCTCCTCGTCGTCGTCCTCCTCCTCCTCTTCGTCGTCCTCGTCGTCGGGGTAATCCACCAGCCCCACAAGGCCGCGCTGCACAACGGACACACGGCGATTGGCTTAAATGCGACGCAATTTCGTTACGGTAATGGTTTTATCTGCTGCTGGGTTGATATGACAAAAGTCTATTCTTGTGCACTCCACATCAGGTACAGGAGAACGTCGCATATCCCACCATCATATATCCACCATGACCATTTAACTGCCCGAGTATTTGTGTCGTATTTGTGTGTGGTGTATATTTATCATTTTCTACAGATGTTCACATATCTGACCTCACCACACATTTACATATAACGCAGGCCCTAGCGAGTCGGATGCGCGACACTGTACTGCACACGAAACAATGCACACCCCTTCTACGTTAATCTATAGGCCACTGTGCAAATCTGATAAAGAATCCTGTTTAATCACAACTGTGCGAGCCTATGGGTCTCTAAGCCTGACATTGGCTCTCTATGCGAGTTTTGGATCTGTGCGAGTCTATGTATCTCTGTGCGAGCCTACGGGTCGCTGTGTAAGTCTGTGGGTCTGTATGTCAATTATCCGTGGCCGGGACGAGACCCGCTTTAAGTACAGGGTACTACAAGAAACGATGCGTTCGAACCCAGGATCTTGGCGGTACCAGCTCAGCATCCCTGACCGCCGAGCTCCAGGTGGCCACAGCTCACCGCACCTTGGCGCTGATGGAGATGGTGGCGACGCTGCTAGAGACGGCGCCGGGAGAGGCTGGGCTGAGCGGCGCCGTGGGCGACAGTGCCCCCCCTCCGACGGTGCCGCTGCCGGAGCCGCCCAGCGGGGATAACGGCTTCTCGGAGCAGAGCGCCGTCGTGACCCCGCTGCTGCCGCCACCACCAGCGCTGCCACCAGCGCCACTGGCACTAGGACACAAGCTCAGGCCCAGGCTTGGGCCCAGTCCGGCAGAAGGGGCGGCGTTCACGGACAGCGACAGCTTTAGCACCGGCGACTCGGGCTTGGTGCCCAGAGCTGCCGGCGCGACGGAAGGTTTGGCGAGCAGATCCGTGTCCTCATTGTCCTTGGCTGCTCGCGGCAGAAAAGGTAAAGGTCCCCCGTGTAGCCTTTAACAGACTGTACATGGCACGTCGATTGTGGGTGTTCATTCACCATATTTCACCAAGCCGGTCAGTACATTTGTAGCGACATAAATGGTATCATTACAGTGTAGTGACAGTATCGAGGTATTGTACGCGGGGTGCCGTTCTATGGCACCAGTGTGTGTACTGCATTTCAGGGGCTCACTAGAGGGCAGGGTCCGGGTGTCACGGAGGTCGGGTCAGGACATGACATCCTGCGTGAACCCGCGAGAGCACGTGACCGGACGAGGGGGCACGGGGACCGCCCAGAAGGGGGTGAGGGGGCCACGTGGTATGGACCGAGAGCCTCCACGAAGGATCTAGAAGGGGGCGTGGCCAGGCGCGGACCCCGGTCACACCGCAGCGGATATAAGCCCAGTCCCGAGAGGGAGCTGGGCTGTTCGACCCGGGAATGAAGCCGCCTTCTTCGATCCTCGCTTTTCGGTCTTCGCGCACGAGGGCCAGGCAGCGTGTCTGCTGTCCTGGTCCAACCATATAGTGATCCCGTTCAAGTGGTTCGGTGGTTAGGAGCGTTGGCCACCAACCTATGTAGTTAACCCGTGATGTACATAGTTAACCTCGGAGCGTTGCGCAGTTATCCGTTATGTTAGCCGGTTCGAGTTGTGTTTGTAAATAAACGTGTTGCCTCCAAGACTCGGTGTGCGCCTATTTAGAACCCACTACACATGTCTAGTGATGTTGCTGTCCGGGAACAGTTCAGACATCACTCGATCCTGATATTGGTCGTGTTCGGGAATCAAACTTGGATCGCTAGGTTCATTGTGTAGTGCGCTAACGAATGCGCAATAATTCCCCCAGTCAATGCAGTGCTAGCGGGAAAATATTGGTACAATTCTAGCAAACGAACCCACTGATCGCCTTTGTGTAAGTCAAACCTTAAAAGGTGCTTGCTAACAGATCCTTCCCCAAGAATATGAACAGGATACGAGCTCGAGCCTTTAATCTTCGTGTACAAAGCTCATGTGTACCACACAAGGACATCCGTGAAAAAAAATTGCTTAAGAGCTCATCAGATTCCTTCAGTAGAAATACATATTCTGATTGTGAACTTCTGTGGTTCATACTTAATTTGGAGCTTTCGTGACTGCAGGAATTACTCTTTGGTTCTTTCGGTAAAGTCACGTATTAAGAGAAAATAATAAATTAAATACTAGCATACGACGTTTCGATTGCAACACAAGCAATCATCATCAGGTATAAATGAAATAGAAACACAAATCTGTTGTATTACATTACATTTCTAAGTATACTAGATTTGTGTTTCTATTTCATTTATACCTGATGACGATTGCTTGTGTTGCAATCGAAACGTCGTATGCTAGTATTTAATTTATAATTTTCTCCTTATACGTGACTTTACCAAAAGAACCAAAGAGTAATTTCTATGGTGTAAATGCAGTTGGCGCACGGAAGTTTACCTTTTTTCCTCTCGATGAACTTCCCGAGGTGGTCGATGAAGTCCTCCTCGCTCTTGGTCTTCTCCGACGGAGGAACGACCGCTTCCTCGTCCTCCACCTCGTCTTCGTCGTCAAACCAGATCTCCTCTTCCTCCTCCAGGGTACGCATGTCTCTCCGGAACCGGTGGTTGCGCAGAAGCGGCGTTGTGCTGGGCAACACCGGAAACAAACACTTTCCCTCTCTCCGACGGACGCAACTCATCGTGCTCGTCGTTCTTGCTCGTCGGGCTGTGCTGGCTATGCACGTAGGCTCTAATCCAGCACTGTGGAGGAGGGTTGGTGGATCACACAGTGCAAAATTTCCTGCCGGCGGGTGTCCAGGAGGCGCCGCACCCCGACTTGCCAGTAAAGGAGGTGCCGCAAAAATGTGCTACACTTGCTCCCTCTGGATGGGAAAGAGTGCTGCCCCCAGGGGCGCGTGGGTTTTCTCCGGGCGCTCCAGTTTCATGCTACATGTAAACACTCATTAATTGGCCGACAACATCTTAATATAGAGAGGACCGCAGAGCTTGGGCATTTGTTGGTGCCACCTCATGACGACCTGGCTGCTACGCTTCCTGCTCGTCTGGTTCCTCGTGCATCTGGAGGTGTTCTCGCTCTTCAACATCGCCCCCTACTGCCAGTAGAGGGCGATGACAGCTGTGCATAATCTAAATTGAGTAATTTGCGGGGTAATTTTAGTAATTCGACACAAATGTGAACGGCGACGCCACCACACGATGGCCTTACTCTTGCGAATAACGCCGGGGGATCTTTGACCGCCACCCCCCCCGCCCCTCCCGCGCGCGAAGCAGACTGCGCGTAATATTTTCACGGACAATACCGCCGCAGTAATAGTTAGGGCGGACGCCAGATTCCAGCCGCGAAACTGTGCAACGACGAGCGACGAACACTGCTGGGCCAACCGCACCACTGCCCATGGAGGCGTTGCGACGTTGGCGACGTTGGTCTTGCGCGGCCTCTCGCTCACCTGTCCGCCTTGGGCGTCTCCATTCGATCCCTCTCCTGTTCGTAGCGCATCTTGAGTCCCTTGAAGGTGTTCACGTAATCGATGTCCTCGAAGCCTTTGTAGAAGTTCTCCACTATGTGCATTATGAGAGGCTTCATGTCCTCCTGCCGGAATAAACGAAGACGGCAAACCACGCGCGTGCATGCGGATCTCGTGATGCTTCCGAAACGAGCATTCATCATCGTGTTTAATTAATTGCCGATATTACTTAATAATTGTAATTACTTTAATTTGAATGGCGCATGTCAACCATAGATCCAAATATGCCTTGCGTGAAAATCAGAAAATAAAATAGAAGCAGGGCAAATGATCAGAACTCGTGAGCTTTAGGCCAATTTAAAGGCAAGTTTTCAAGACAGATTTAAATAACCCTGGATTACCCGATTACCAAAGTCAAAGTGTTCATCCCCACTCTAGGAGCTGCGCTCACAAAAGCCCGGTCACCCCATGAAAAGAGCCTCGACGTCGGAAGTCCTTAAAAGGCGGCGATCTGAAAAGCCATGGGACTACGTTGGGAGGCTAGCCCATGGGCGAGTTACCAAAGCCTAAGCGCCTGGGCCAAGGGAAGGGTGGAGCGTTTCATCGACAGAATCGCGGGACTCACTGTGTCGAAGTCACCCACCGTCCTGATGAAGTCGAACAGCTCAATCACTGCCGAGTTAAGGAGGTTGTAGCGCGAGCCGTTGTTCAGAAAGGCCCGGACGACCGGGTCGAAGAGGTTGCCCTTGATGATGTAGCGATTGTACAGCTCGTCCTTCATGCCCACTATCCTCCTCATGAACCTCAGCGCGCCTGCATGTTTTGGGCAGTGTTCAAGTACAAGGTCACACGTACAAGGTCACGTTTATTTTGTTTAACCAGGTGAGAATTCAAAAATAAATCAGGGTGAATGTCAAGTAGAAATAGAAGGACATGTAATTTAAATATGCAATGTTATTGTAATTTGTAACTGATATCTAAATGACATACGTTAAAGCGAATGGTAATTTGTATTTGAATTACATTACTCCAATATTTAGTCTTTTGGATGTATTTTGTCCATCTCTGCCTGTACACGGCACGACAGCAACACAAGCTCATCTTAAGGGGGTTGCGTGAATTCACCGAAGGGATCAACATTGCCAGAACGTTCTGGAAAATGAACACGCACACAGTACACCTGGCAGATATTAAGTTATTTGGCGATGCGCCTTTGTCACTGGTGCACAAGCACAAACATTAACTGCGAAACTCACATTCATCAATGACACTGTGGCCTTACAAGGAAAGGTATATAATAGGCAACGTTTCGGACATTCGACCTTCTTCATAGCACATAAACAGAGATGCCGGAGGGAGCCCGACTTCAATACACATGGGCTACGACGAAAGGGCCACTGCACTAAGTGTCGACAAGATACTCTTCCTCTTAAGGTCACAGTGTTATTGACCGATGTGTTGAGCTTTTTCACAGATTCCTCAAGAAGTCAGCAAGCCGGGAGACTCAGTGGGGCCCCTCCGCTTGGTTGTATATACAAACGTGTGGCACGGGTAATGCAGAGATGTCGACGCACACATTTAACCTGTCCTCGCACACCCACACGGCCGAGTGTCCTAACGCACGCACCCACACCAATTGCGCTGATTCACCAGGAAACAGTAGTGGGTTTTTAGTCTTTTTTTTATACTTTTAGTTTTTTTCTAAGTATCTTGTTGTCATTCGTACCAAAAAGGAAATGTAGGTATTTCGTTACGATTGGGTTCGGGGATTTTGTAGTCTTCGTGACGTGTGAAGCGTCCTCAGACAAACAGATGGGACAGACATCCTTCTCAAGAGAAAACAAAACCTAGCCCGGTGGCCCCTTTAACAAAAAAACCCATCGAAATGAAACCACTAAATAAAAACTGCAACAGAGCACGACGTAAATAAACACGCAATGAGAGCCGCGCTTGTTGCGATTATTTGAACTGCATTCCAACGCTTTCAATTTCAAATTCCTTCGTATCGAATGGCGGCCAAACGATTACGCAACAGGCGGCTGCACGCCGCCGCAAAGGCCAAAGCATCGACAGTTGATTTATTTCACCATTTGTATCCCGTGTGGGTGAAACGATCGTTATACTAGTAGGAACCTCCTGGTTACACCAGCCCACAGGGGATTAATGTGCCCGTCCATCCGTCGTGCAGGGAGGGGCTGGGTGGGGAGGAAAAGGCTGGGTGGGGAGGGGAGGGTGGGGAGGAGCTGGGTGGGGAGGGGCTGGGTGGGGATGGTGGGGGTGGGTGGGAGGTGGGAGGGGTGGGACTGGGTGGGGAGGGGCTGGTCACCCCGTGGTGCCCTTATAAAACTCAACGTTTAACCTACTCACGCCGGCTTGTGCCCGCCCTCAGTCGGGCATATTTGCGGAATACACCACGCCGCCGTTGACCCTGGCAATTGACCGAGCAACCCAACGTTCCTACCAGCTCCCTCCGCAGGAATGTGTTTGTTTTTTTGTTACTGCAGGGCACACGTACAGAGAGCAAGGAAGGAGTGCCTCGAGTTCATGAGCACCAGCACCCTGCGCAGCAGGTCCTTGTTCATGATGTAGTTCTTGATGTGGTACGTGTGGTGCTCCACGCAGAACGTGAGCAGCTCCAGCGTGAGCGACAGCAGCTGCGCCGTCTGGAAGTCGTCTGCAGGGAGGAATTTCTCACTTACTGCAGAGCAAGGGGACAGCCGAGGCAGGCTCAGCAACGTGTTTTAGAGAAACTTGTTTTCCTCCCCCCCCACAATTGCATCCGGAATGTGTCTTCAGTACCCACATTTTACCCCACCACACTCGGCGACCTGTCGATCGACTAACGGCTGCGTACCTGATTGAGTTAGCGGTGTCGTGTCGATTCAGAAATGAACTATTTATTTTCGTTTGTGCGCTCCATCTCCTTGATTTGGACACTTTTTGAACTTGAAGGTCACATTTGTACTTAAACGTCCATAAATCCCAAAGCACTTCATCACGCACAATTAACTTCACATGTTGCCAACGTAGGAGTCGAATCTCTCGCAGAACAGTGCAACCCTTTGTGCTATAAAATGGCCCCACAGAAGTGGATATCGAAGGGGTACCACCACCGAGTCCCCTTCAAGTGATCTCTGGTCCACACACTTATTGGGGCAGCACTTTCCACCACACCCTGCCTGCCACACAGTCATGGTCGTCACGTGACCGTCAAATTGACATTCAGTTACCGGTGACTGTCAACTCGCTACAACCAAGAGCCTGGTCTAACCACGGTCGGTTGAGTTCATGATTTTAACCCAGGAACTCAGTGGTGAACTCAGTGACCACCAAACCATCCGGGTCACTGACAAGTATTTACATATGTATTTAATCATTAACAACATGTTGGTATTACATGATAAACTGAGGACAGAAGTAAAAAAAATGCTTGTATAAATGACAAGAGCACACTCGATAGGCGTGTAGAATAAAAAAAAATTCCTTCTTATTCCGATATCACATTAATTCTGCTTGAAATGCGGTGTGTGATTTATGTACGTTTTCTACGAATATTGTCCTTAAGTTAATGGAACGTGTCCCAATGAATTAAGACAGATGGAACATGTGAAAATAAAGAGTTCATTTCCAAGTGGAGTCACGATTCATCAAATCATTGTGCAGGGAACATTGCCACAAGTCTAATCGTCGCAATGCACGGTTGTATTGTAACACCAGTCACCATCCTTATTTGCTGATGACATCGCCATCGTATCCTCATTGATCCCTCCACCTACGTTGTGAACTCGGCCTACCCGCTTCACATCATCACACGACAGCTCACACATCACTCACCCACTCGTCCACCCACCCACACTCACCATGGGTCACAAGTCCTCTCTCTGTCTGCTTCTTCCCCCGCACTGCTCCACTTTAGAATTCCCTCTCTCCTGTCATCGTCTCTCTTTTCCCAAGCTCTTATGCCCTTGCTCAACTCAAGACACGTGTTACACTCTTACCATTACAACTTCTACGGTGCCATTCATCGCTCGCCGTTCTAACGTTGTAGGCCTGTGGGCTTGTGACAAGCAACCGTTTAAAAAAATTACTCAACGGGAAATGAACTTCATCATTAGACCTCCTTTGCCAGTACCATGGGAAATGAACGATAAAAAAATTTAAATGAGCTACAGCACAACTTTTTAAAGCACCTTCAGATGCGGTTGCATTTAGATGCTACGTGAATACAAGTTGTATTGTGTTGTCTTTGCCGAGGGGTGTCCAGCGCTCCTGACCTTTCCCCGGCTTGTCCTCGGCAGTGTTTGCCAGGAGGGGCGCGGTGAGCACGTGCATGCAGTGTTTGTAGAAGAAGCTCAGAAACTCCGTTTTCTCGGTTTTCTGGAGAAACAAAAATAATTCACTCCGTCAAACCTTGGTCCTCGCAGAAGCCACCACCAACCGCTATCAAATACAAGTGCCCCCCCAACATAGACTGTTTATGCCTGGTCCTGTAAGCAAACGCCTATTAAGGCTGGCACGACACAAGAGGGGGTTGGGTGTGGTCAGCACCATGCCCGACCATCTTTGTATCCCCAGTAGTTATGTTCACACGCCGCATCCAGATAATTATTTATGGTTGGTTGGTGCACCTTCTGATACACTGTAAACCCAGCGACCCACAATCAAGAGCTGCCATTCATCACTAACTAGTTGTGATGTCACCACAACACCTGTGCCAGGCTAGGTGCACTTTTCAAGTCACATGAAGTGTAGAAGGCTCTCTGGCAGGTCACGGAACAGCCCCCAGTGTATGGACTGAAAACACTGGCAAATGCACCACCTATGCTCCCCACTGTGCCAACTTGCTGCGTTTTGGTAACCACCACCACAATCACCAGGACCACATCCATCGCTATCGCCACCACCAGCACCGCCGACACCATGACCACAATTAACATCATCACCCCCCCGCCCACCACCATCAACGCCACCAAGAGCCAATCACAAAACCTAAGCCGAAGTCGAGGGCAACGGCGTGCGGTCTCACACGTCGCGTGTCCCCTTCGACACGCGTCGCACCCTCCCTGTTCACGCCAGCGTCGGTTAGAACACGCACGGGAGGGCGCCCTCCACACGCGAACCGCTGCGGCAACGGAGCATCTCGAGGGGTGCCGACGGCGCGGGCGACGCACGTTTGCTGTGGCGAGCATGTTCTCGGGGTCGATGAGCGTCCTGAGCAGCGCCACGAGCTGCACCGCTCCGCCCAGCTCTGGGTCTGTGTCGCAGATCATCTGTTCAATGATCAGGTTTATGAGCAGGATGTCCTGAAAAAAGAAACGAACATAATGAATATATGTTGGTCCAGCGGTCTGTAACCAAAATAACGAGCCATTTTTTGTTTTCGAATTGGGTAAAGACTCAATATTTCAAGAGCCGCAATGCACATGAATAACATCACGAAGCAGTCCTTAAAGAGCCGCATGTGGCTACGGAGCCGCAGATTGCCGACCCCCTGTGTTAGTCTATTTAGTATTCGTGCCATTCTTACAGTGTGTGGCTATCACCACGAAGGAAAACGCAATGTTTCACAGTCAGTGGCTAATACACTATCACACTCGGCCGTGCCACAATCGCACACGCAAGAGGAAATGTTGTCAATAGGCGCAGTGCATTTTAACACATTAAGTACGTGGTCAACTCCACAGAAAGGGAATTAAAGAAAGGGATACATAAGGTGGTAATCACAAATTGTGATCGTGAGCATCGTTTCACATATTGGTAGGAACAAATATTAATTTACTTGTTCTCTTACATCAGCAGTTGAAAAAAACTCGCACAGCTAAGACAGGGTAACAGGAAACCTTTCATGGTGTAAATACAGGTCCACACCTGAGAAATCAAGTCACATGCAATTGAATTGCTCATATGTGGATGCCTCTGCAACCAGTTGTGAGCAGTTCTACAACCGGTTGCTCAGAATCGACCTGCTCAGTGACTTGGTTGTACAAACGGATCGCTCAGGCCCGGACAACGCTTCACAAGTTGACCGAGCACCACGGCGGACCCAGAAACGTAACCAGCTGACCGAAATACCGACCACGACCAACATCAGTGGCTAGCGACACCTAAACCGGTCTTGGGCACCCACCCCCACACACGCCACCGTTCCTTCACCAACCCACAGTGACCAGCGCGTGGTGAATTACGGTCAAAACAACCCCGATGACCGACACGGCGCGGGGGAGGCAGGGCCTTCATGCGACAGCAGACCGACAATGGGCTGCGAGCAACGGACAACGATGGGCACCGTGGGCCCCCCCGGAGCACGATGCCGAGGGAAGCGTTGGGGAGGCTCACATCGTCGTTCTGTAGCGCCTCCTGGACGACGAACTCGCGCACCATCGACGGGCTGTACTCCACGATGTACGAGAAGATGTCCGTGGCGGCGTTGCGCACCTGGGCGTCGTCCATTCCCTGCGGAAAGCGAGCGAGCGCGTGCACGGGGGAGGGTGGGGGGGGAAAACACATTTAGCAAACGAGTGCACATCGTACGTACCCGAGAGAGAACAAGCTGCAAAAGAAGTTCAGCATACATACAAAGAGAAAGCTACCGCCGAGATTCCAATTAGAAGCAGGAGAATTAATTCTAACAATTATCATGCAAAATAAAATGTGTTGTCGTTCATTCTCATGCGAACATTTACAGCTCTGTGGCTAATCCACTGCTGGATGAGTGTCTCCACATGCCATGCAGGTCACGGGGGTTATTTGACCATACTTTACAATAATCAGTATGGATTGGTGAAGGCCTGGTAGCATAAAGGTACAAAAAAAACAATTTTACTGCTTTAGTGCCCTCTGCTGTCTAACAAGCAACTCTGCAAATCTATAGTCAATAACAGCCATAAAATATGGTGGTTACCCATCAAATCGCTGCCCAAGCTCAAACCTGCTTAGTTTCTGAAATCTGATTGGGCACAATTTGGGTGATTTTAGCCATAGTTTGGGATTCTCGTTCATTTCAAAACTTAACACAATATTTGGCGAGATTGCATTGGCAGTGGTGCAAAAAGCACAAACTAATCTACTGGATATCTGTGAAAAAAGCTTAATAGCTCATCAGATTCCTCCAGGATAAATAAAAATTCCGATTCTGAACAAATACCGCAACACATTCGTACATAACACTGTATACAAATATATTAAGGGGGGAAATCATTTCTAATAGGTGACGTTTTGGACAACGGTCCTTATTCATAGCACATGGTCGCTCGGGTGATTGTGCAGGGCTGGTAATAAAAGCGTGAGGTGTGGAGAATGTTAAAATGCTTACCAACACCACCTCCAGGGCCGGCAGGATGCCCAGACAGGACAGGGCCTTAAAGAAGTTGTCCCTATCCTGGGGTTGAAGCGTTTGCGAGAACGCGCAAAACTCTTTTAAAAAGTTTACCTGCAATAACAAACAATGCCCGTTTTCATCAATTAATTAAACTGCAAAGGGACTCCAAGTCAACAGTGAGACTAACGTTCCGTCCATGTACGCTACAAGAAAATTTACTTTCAAATACATGCACAGTACATTATTCTTTTCCATTGTATTTTTTTCTCTCTCTCGCCAATAATTTAACTTCATTATTTTCACAAGGTCAAATATATAAGCCCGGAAATTGGGGGCAATGGTAAAAGGTGTTAGAAGAGTAATAAATGCTTGTTTGTTCATGGTAATCACAAATATATTAGATAATTTCCCCCCACGCACACAAAACAACATATCTTTATACAGTTATTGCAATGTACATTCCATGTAATTTATGCATGGTTACTTATCGTGAAGGAAATAAAAGAGTACAAGGCCAGATAACCCTACCAGCTCTCTCCTCTTCTCATCATCAGTGGCCTCGTCTGTCAGCTGTGCAAACAGCTCTGTAAGGTACTTTTCATCTTCCTGGCAAAAAACCATTGGGCATGAAATAAAAGTTCTATTGCGGTTTTGTATTTAAGATGTTAGGCGCAAAACACAATGGAGAACAATCGCGAAATAATAACAAGCATAGATCTATTGCGTCGCGTCACAAGAAACGCATCGGTGCGATAACGGCATAGACGTGGAAACACAAACCTGGAGAAGCTTTACAATGTCCACTTTGTTGAAGAAAATGTACGAACTGAGACAGGACACGAGGTTCTC
Source organism: Entosphenus tridentatus (assembly GCA_014621495.2). NCBI lineage: Eukaryota > Metazoa > Chordata > Hyperoartia > Petromyzontiformes > Petromyzontidae > Entosphenus > Entosphenus tridentatus. The sequence goes on from CM025629.2 coordinate 5,969,321, forward strand.
CTCGAAGAGCGACGGCGTCGGCAGGATGACGTCCTGGATGTACTGCGCCCGGTACGTCTGGTGGATCTTTTGCTTCAGCTCGGGGTCACAGATGGGGATGACCTCCTTGAACCTGGCGGTCGTGTTCAGAAAGTCCCGGTGCCTCTTGGGCTCCGGGAGCGAGGGGTCGTACTCCAAGCAGCCAACAACGTCCATCACGCAGCTGTCCGACAGCATCACCTCAAAGATGGCCGTGCTGTTGAGCAAAAATATGCCCTTGAAGATCTGGAATAGGTGGTGGAGGCCGTCGGTATTCTCCAGATCCTCACACATGTGGAAGAGCTCCAGGAGCTTCTTGATGTAGCCCTCCGTCTCGAGCACGAGCATGAGCTTCTCGCGTCGCACGGGCATGGACAGCGACGTGGACACGAGCTCGGCGATGTCGACGAGCCGGCCCAGCTCGCACGGGGGCAGCTCCACCGCGGGCGACGCCTCGGGCATGTCGTCGTAGCGCTCCTCCTCCGACTCGTCCAGGAGGTCCTGGGTGATGTCCACCGAGGGGTCCTTCCCCTGCACCTGCGTCATCGCCATGGCGGCAAACACGTCCCTTCGTTAACGCCAACGCGGCTGCACAGGGATGACTGCCAACTCGCTGTCCTCATCATTCACTACTGCCGTGGTTTCAGTTCCCATGAGGTTCACTCCATGATTCTGCCAGGCAGGTATTAGTCTACCAGGACTATTTTGTCCCATCCATAAGTGTTTAACCGCCATGCTCTTTCTGCTTCTTCTCTTGCACAACTCCACTTTAGAATTCCCTTTCCCGTCATCGGATCTTTTCCCAAGTTATTTTAACAACCTTGCTCAATTCTATACATGTGTTAACTCTTATCTATTAGAACTTCCATAGTGCTGTTTTTTGTTGAGTACTTAACATTTTGGGCCTTTGTGTGCTCGTCAACCATTAGAAACGGAATGATTCTGTCTGACATTCCTATTATATATGTTACAAAGGATGCTTTTAACATTTTAAATTATATGGTCACCATTTCTTTCTCCCTACCTCTAACACGCTTTCCAAATACAAAACCATCCTCGACTCTGGCCTTGAATAGCTAATCACTTCAAATATTATATTACTAGCTTGTTTGCCCATCCTAGGACAGAAGCTGTAATATTTACAAAAAAATTGAGCAGAGTATAATCTTGTGTAAATTTAATGGCAGTGAATCCTGCACAAAAGTATGTCATCAAACACTTCACTTCATGTCACTGTAGCACTGTATATAATTGACCTTCAATTTGTTCAGATTCACTGCTCTGATACTTTATTCTCTTCTGCTTTCAGTCGCTGGGGTTGAAATAAATTGGAATTCGATACAATATCTGGAAAATCACCGAGAAATGTCTATTTTACCATAATGTAGAAGCATAAATTAGACTTACCTTGTCTCAAGTGCTGAATGAATAAATAAAGATACCAAATCCACTTTGTTGCCGCGTAGAATTATTTATTAGATTCACTTTCAATAAAGAAACATCAAACTTAAAGCGAATTTGCGAGAAAAAAAATATTTCCGCTCGACCTTCTGCGCAAGTGTAAAAATCCACCCGCTCATGAATATTAATGACAGGGGAGGGGGTGCGGCATGTGGAGTGACGTCACGCGCGTTACACACAGACATTCTTGGCTCATTATAGTAATGTCGTAATAACTTTGGTTTATTCATTAAATTACTGAGTATTTGTTGAACGTATGTTTTAGGATTTCAATGTTTTAATTGAAAAAAACCTATTCTATAATTTTTTTTATGTAATTGTAGTTAAATTATGCTATGCTCCTCGTGTCATGAGATAAATAATGTCCCATTCAGGACTTTGACAGCTAGCAGTGCATTCCCCTGTGTCCGATAAAGGCACTGAAAGAAGGCGTCAGATAACTACTTCCGTAGTTACTTCAAATAGAACCGCTATATTTACACTGGGGCACACCTTTAAGTGCATCACAAGTCTGTCATACAAATAAGTTTAAGTTTCCCAGCTGGAATAAGCCAAATGTGCCAGTTTAAATGAATACATGTTGGTCACAACAATTACACTTAATTGGTTTATTTGTTTCAAAGTAAAAAGGACTGATGGTTCAACGACAAAAGGATGATGAATATTCAGACTAACAGCTAGTGTTGTTCATATTATAGATTATTAAAATCACACCTGGCAGATTTTCTCCCATATTTCATCACAGCCAACTTTCTCCTGGAAGCTGAGAGCCAAGTCGTAGTTTTCTGCTTCAGACCACACGATGAGTGTGTCCTAGTAGGGTAAACAAAAAGACCATCAAACCATACATTTCACAAAACACGATACGCTTAACGTATTCGATGTACACACATTTCACAAAACTTTAGAAAGCATGTTTAACAGCTCCACGTCAATTTATTTATTTTTATTTGACGTTACAATCCAACAACAACAAAAATGTTTGTTTTCGTAGAATAAGGTTGCTTACATTTAAATTATTAATGCAGGGCTGGAATCCGTAGCACATTGGTTGGAAAACTTAACTATGAACCTTGCGATCTAAGTTTGAACCTCAACCATGGTTAACTTCAGTGGCGAGTGATATTTTCCTGGGCAGCCCTCAACCATACTGCACTAACCAGCTTTGCCAGGAATGACCAAACAATCCCCATGACTCACACGACGTGAGGAGGGCTTTATCTAACGGTAGATTGCCAATAGGCTGTACGTTATTATTAATCAAGCATGTAGACATGACTCCAGGGTGGACAATATTCCAATATCTTTCTAAGGTTGTGATCTGCATACCTGCTGCTTTTGATAAGCCGTGTTTGGCTTAATTTTCGATTCCAGTAGCACAGACCCTGCAACACAAAATTAAAACTGTTAGGCACCACAAGGCATCTGAAATCCTCAAGTGGACCGGTTACAATAATTGTGCTAGACTCTTGACATGCAGATCGCAAGGGTTCCATCATTTACACGAAGTATTCTGATATCAAAGTTTGAACGTCACAAAACTTTCATCAGGCTTAAGGGATACATATCTACCAGATTACCTTTAAAGTTATTCACAAATCAAATGGCTTTATAGATATCTACCTTAACTAGAAGCCTATATTAGCACCAACAAGTAGTATGTATATTAGCGATACGGGACATCTGTTTAACAGGTCACTCTACTGATGGGACTCGGATAATCAACACTGGTGCGGAGAGTTTCCCTGTTTCAACAAAAGCTGCTGAAAAACACTGGTCCAGAAGGCCCAAAGGCTGACGAACCCAAACGTTATATTTATTATATTTTGACGCCGACACGGATCTTTATCTGCTGCTTATTTATCACTGTACGGTTACAGCTGTTACTCTTTGGTTCTTTCGGTAAAGTCACGTATAAAGAGAAAATAATAAATTAGTTACAGCAGTTGTGGTAAGCCACGTGGTGGTGGTGGTAAACAGTACGTAACCGTACTGTTTGTCATTTTATCTGCAAACGAACTCGTGTTGTTTACTCCGTCGCTCGCACGCTGGGCTCACGCGTACACCGCCAAGCGGTTCTTCAAAACAAAGCTCCCTTCCGTTTAACCCCAGGTGAGGAGAGTCCGCCGAGATTCGTCATCTTTCGCAACTTGCCGAAGGGCTTTTGAGGCAACTGCTCAACTTAACGCTCGCGATAGATATATGCTCAGCTTCCGGGGTGCCAATTACGTTCTGCATCTCACACCGATTATACATCCAGTCTGTTTACTTCTGGTGTGCGTGGTGATTTCATGCTCGTGAGGGTCTCGACACAAGCAGTAGGATTGTTGTGTGTTTTATACGCTGTAATTCACCATCACGCCGTACGCACGAGATGCCACTACAAACGTCACGGCCATCAACACCACGCACGACACTCCGAGCTTTCAAAATAAACAAATAAGCGCCCCTACAATCTACACATCTTTTCAACCAACACTACGACAAGCGTTATTATAATTTTATCGCGCAGTTAAATATAAACGTAAGAGGAGAGCAAACAGACTATGAGGAGGAAAAAGGGGGGGGGGGGAGAGAGTTTCAAGGCCTGCCCGGCCAGCCGGCCCTCCTCGCTCAAAACCCCGCAGAGCATTTAGGCCAACACGAGGCTTCGGCCTACTTCTTTCCCCCCTCGTCTCGGGCTTACTCCTCAATCGAGCTCACCGTCCGACTCGGCGCGCACGAGCAACGACATGCCCTTGAGCTTCTCGACGTAGGACGACGAGACGTGGCCAGTGCCCCGGTCGTCCCACTGGCGGTCTTCGTTGAGCGCGTACAACTTCACCCGCCGTCTCGTATCGCTCATTGTTGCGGACGGGGGCCCGGGCCCTGCGCAGGGGTTTCCCGGGCTCCGGCGGCAGGGGCTGGAGGAGACACGATTACATTTCACAGTCCGGATGGGCGCGTGGAGTGGCGGCAGGGCTTTAGATTTTCTATACTGGATGCGGCGCAACGGAGCGTCGGCGATGTGTTGTATTTTCCAGTCTTGATGCGCAACGAAGGGTCGGCGATGTGTTGTATTTGCCAGTCTGGATGCGCAACGGAGGGTCGGCGATGTGTTGTATTTTCCAGTCTTGATGCGCAACGGAGCGTCGGAGCCGTGTGTATTTCCCAGTCTTGATGCGCAACGGAGCGTCGGCGACGTTGCATTTTCCAATCTTGATGCGCAACGGAGCGCCGGCGACGTGTTGTATTTCCCAGTCTTGATGCGCAACGGAG
>CM025629.2:5974067-5987315 GCA_014621495.2 Entosphenus tridentatus
CCAGTCTTGATGCGCAACGGAGGGTCGGCGATGTGTTGTATTTCCCAATCTTGATACATTTCCCAGTCTTAATGCGCAAAGGAGGGTCGGAGCCGTGTTGTAATTCCCAGTCTTGATACGCAACGGATCGTCGGCGCCATGTTGTATTTCCCAGTCTTGATGCGCAACGGAGCGTCGGAGCCGTGTTGCATTTCTCAGTTTGGATGCGCAATGCGGCTCATTAAGATTTACTAGTGTGGATACGCATACGAGCAGGAGAGTTGTTATATTTCCCAATCAGGATGCGGATAAGGACCCCCCTCCCCCCCCCCAAAAAAAATATATTATGTGCTTTGAAGGATCATTGCCCGAAACGTCGATTGTCACACACATTTCCTTTTAAGGCCACAGTGTTGACGAAAATTTAGTTTTCAGGTCCATGCCGGCGTACAGCCGTTTCAATACGGGCACAAAATCATGCTGTTTGTCTATTTATTTGTGTTTCTCACTTGTGATGGGACTTTGAAGGATGAACTTTGAGATTTTACAAGGTCACGGTGTCACCAATATGGTCCGAGTTGATCTGCAATAAGTTAATGGGTGGACAGGTAAGAATACTTCTAGTCCCGTGTGTAGCAATACGTCTAGCAGCTGTGTGGAAGTTTGCTGGCCACGCCAAGATAGGGCTTCAGGAGTTAAAGAGTTCGTGTCGTTTCGCTCTTACTCCTCTCAGGTTGAAGGGGCGCAGGCCACGGTGGGTTGACCATTCGCTTGGGTTGCATGGCTACCACATCACTACGGAGGTGGTCTGGCGATGTTCTGATGCGGTTCGGCAAAGTCATGGGCTGGGTGCGATCATACTCTTAGGTTTTTTCGGTAAAGTCACGTAGGTAAAAAATAAAAATAAATAATAAAAATAAAATATCTAATAGTAGAAATAAAATAAAAAAATAACGTTTCGGATTTATTATTTTATTTATTTTATTTCTATTATTTATTTTTCTTTTTTACCTACGTGACTTTACCGAAAAAACCTAAGAGTATGAATCCTTGCAGTCACGAAAGCTTCAAATCTATGGGTGCGATCATGTTTGGGTCTCCAGCGAGGAGGTGTTTATTCTGGACGTCCGCGTTGACCCACTCGTACGTATATGCTGAACTTCTTTCGCACCGTACGTGACCAACAGTGGGAATCCAAGGTGCTCGCCAGCAGAGCTCCTCCGGATCTGGGTGGTTGAGATTCTAGGATGGTGGCAGTGGCAGCAGGAGCTGCAGCTGCTAGCAAGAAACTCGTGAAGTTCTTGGCAATTACTGATAGCGCAGCAGCAGCAACAACACCAAACAACACTGTGTTAGAAAAAACGTTTGTTGCTGGGTAGTAAGGGTTATTTCCTAATTGCTTATGAGTCAAAAGTACAGAAAAATGGCTATTATTCCCCCACAAACTTTGCTTTTGTGACCTGGACAGTGATATTTTGAAAATTATCTATTTTCAGTGAGAAAATGTGTGCATGTCTTTCGTTCACATAAAGTCCTGGTCCCAAAAGCAAATTTTGTGGGGAAAATAGCAATTTTCTATACTTTTTAGGCATTAGCAATTAGGAAATAACACAACCCAGGAACAAAAACCGTTACATAGTGCAATTTGCCCAGCGCCTCGCTAGGTGTCGCAGTCACAAGTGATCCTGATGGCGGTACCCCGGGTTAACCAAATAATACAATATGGGCCGAGGCAATTAAATGTTATTTCTGGGACACTATTTTTCCCAGGGGTGTACTTCACTCCGTGACTGGGGTACCAATCAATCCGACATCGGTGCCACACTCTGCGATGTCGAAACGCAGCGAGGATTGCGCTGAAACCCTGAACGCTCGCACGTGGCACCGTGGTGGTGCATCGTGGTGTACAGCTCGTCGAGATGAGTCGATTGCAAAGGTCGCAAACGGGTTTTGATTCCTTACCCGTACCCAGCCGCACCAGGGTCGCAAACGGGTACCCGTACCCGGCCGTACCCGTACCCTACCCGTACCCAGCCGGGTATGGGTAGGGTACGGGTATCGGGTACCTGATTGCGACCTCTGGGATGAAGCCATGTTGCAGGCGCGGGTGGGTTGATTCTAGGAACTTGAATTGTGAGAAGAGACAAGACGTTGGGAAATGAATGACAAACGGTTACTCACCAGTGACTCACGGCCTACCCGTACCCGGCCGGGTACGGGTACCCGTTTGCGACCCTGGTGCGGCCGGGTACGGGTAGCCGGCTATCGGGTAGGGTATGGGTATCGGGTACCCGGTTGCGACCTCTGGTCGATTACCACATCGCCGACCATCAACAAACTAAAAATAAGTAATATTTAAAAACTTTTTCAAAAACACGCTTTTATGAAATGTACTAGTAATGGAAGAACTCCACGACTCGAGGAAGTGGCCCCGAAGCTTGCCATAACGTAAGGGACTGTGGGCAATTACAGCCAACGTCAGTTGACCGTGGACAATTAGACCCAAGCCGAAACATAACATATACAAAATAATGTTTAAAAAATATATTTTTATGATAGAATATAGTATTGTCATCAGTATGACATAACTATACCAAGTTTGCAGTCGATACCACATGGGGAAGTGGGTTAAAATTGAGTTACAAGATTTGATACAACAGAGTGAGTTAAATTAAAGTGTGTAATGACTGCATCACGGACATTATGCGAGAGCCGGGGGTACTATAGGTACCCCGAGGTACCGCCATACAAGGTCCAAATGTCTCCCAGACAACTTAACCGCAAGTGCCACGTTGAAGCGGAGCAACGTGTTTCTTTCGAACCGATTTTCGTTCGCGACCCTTGACCCCTCCGATTAGCACGATTGGTTACGTACGGTGCGAAAGAAGTCCCAACGTGCACGCATGTGTGTTCAATTGATGCAGTGTCCTCACTAAATTCCAAGGACAGTCCCCAGAATCTGCAATCCCGTCCTCGGACCCAGATGCGTGTTGCTAGTCACTTCGAGAAAATCTCGTCACTTCGAGAAAATCTCGCCACTTCGACAAAATCTCGTCACTTCGACAAAATCTCGTCACTTCGACAAAATCTCGTCACTTCGAGAAAATCGTCAATTCGAGAACATCTCGTCACTATATAAATCCAACAAAATCGCCATAATCTGACGACAAAGTCACTGGCTGGGGGAACACTGGTCCTCGGCGTGATCGCTACACAATGCCCTGAAAACATCATCAAAACATCACAGATGGCATGTTGTGTGTACGTGACAAACCTTGGTGGAGAGTTTAACGACACATTTATATTTACGCAATCTATTCCAAAAAAACCTGTATGTTACATCACCGATGTGTTGTTTAAAAAATACAATTAAGATAGCCTTGCGAGAATTTCCTGATTACGGAATCGTTTTTTGTTGTTTTCCAGTACAGCATTGTGTGATGCACATAATAAGCAGGCTTGAGCATTGGTTAGCATTTGAACGGGTAACCACCACCACTAGGGCTTGCCAGGTGCTGTAGGTCTTCGAGGTGTGGCCAGGACATGCTGGTTTAGGGTGCCACGGTGGCTAGATGTTAACGACCTCGCCTGGTATACAGGAGGTTGTGGGTTTGACCCCGACCGCCTGTATATTTGAAATTTTCATATTGTGGTCACGTGGATTTTTCTCCAGCTCCCCCGGTTTTTTCCTCCGCAATTGAGAAACACGCATTTGGAGTGTTGCTGCTGCTATACATTTTCACGAGATGCTTTGTTGAGCTATCGCTTGTGGCCAGGCCGCTTCTGAAAAATAGCTAATAGCTCAGTGGGCCTTACCTGGTAAAATAAAAATACAGTAGTTTAGAAATGTTTAGTTTTTAGTTTAGTATGAAGGCACCAGACTGATTGTTGCATAAAAAGACAATAAGAGATGAAGACGGCTGTGAGGTCTTCGTTCAACAGTGGATAGATTATGGATGATGATTATATTAGCACAGACCCACAAAGCATGCAATAGCCACCATTCGCCAACATGTGGTGGTAATACCACCACGGTACTTGTGCCAGGCTAGGTTCCCTTTGAGGCCACGTTAAGCGTCGGAGGCTCGCTGACAGAAGGTTACGGGACAGACACACGTTGATAAGGGTGAACTGCATGAGATGAGCGATAGTAAAACACACACGCAATGTCACAAACAACACAAGCATCTGTCTGTGTAGGCAGAATTTATTTAAAATGTGCCCATAATAGAACATACAGTTGCTCTCAATGGCTCTTGTGTGTTTATGGCATTCACAGACTTTACTCCGATTTTCCACCTCACACCATTATCCCGTGTGGTTACGATGTCGTGTCGAGAAAAACTATACTATTTTTAAAACTCTAGTAGAACTTCTCACATGCAAGGCCACAACCAAGGCATCTGGATATAAAGGCACACAAGCGCTCATTGCCGGAGATTGACATTTCGAATAGTGCATCTTTTAAACGAACACTTATACAAGACGAACGCATTTCTGTTGGGATGGCACAGGCGCGAATGGGGCAATTACCATACACGAGAGGCAGACGACACGGATCAACACTGCTCCGGTTTCGCAGCGGCACGTTGGCACGCAACGGCTTTATCGGCGCACGGCATCTGAAACAAAGCACGTATTTGTCGACGCCACACACAATCGTTTAAACTCTCTCTACTCGCTCCAGTCGTCCGCATAAAGCAAAGACGGCATTAGCGGACGTGGCAGCAGCAGCAGCAGCAGCTGGGATAAACGGGGAGGCACCAGGAGTGGTGGGTTATGAGAGAAGCTAAAGGCGCAGGCCATGCGATGGCTCACTCGTGCCACTGTCGGCGGGAGGGCCTCCACGAGAGAGAGCGCGAGACTCTAGCGGGTCATTTGTCCGACTCAGACGTGCGAGACCACGTGGGAGTACCCACACTCTACCCCACCACGCATGATCCGACTAACTGTAGTGTATCCATTTATACTGCTGGGTGGACAGGGGCGGTGGGTTGAGGGGAATTAAGAAACCTGCCCCAACTGCCACGTCGGAAGATCGTATCCAACGAGCGACCACTGGATTGGAAGTTCAGTGTGGTGACCAATACACCACCGTGGCAGCATCAGAGATCGCGAGTTTGATCTCCCGGTAACCTCCGATTTTACATTTCTCCATCCCCATAATGTGTCCACGACACTCAAACCTACCTCAGAAATCGGCAAAACGACAATTGGCACGAAACCCAAATACAAATACGGGTCGTAGTGTAGGCTACGAAAACATACATTTTAAGTTAACAAAAATCCGCCACAGCAAATGAGAACATATGCAGTTTAGCACATTGGGACAGCAGGCTATATGGCCGATTGAATAAAACGCATCATAAGTGCAACGTTACATTAGTCGATGTTGATTCATAATGGAAACTAAGAGCATCACTTAAGTTGCCTTGTGCAGCCTCTGTGGCTGGTAGCATTACAAGTATATTTTAATGCTTTACGCCACGTTGATTCGTCATGGAAAACTTGTGCTTCCAAACCTGAGGTGGAGGGCGACCCCCCCCTCCCCCGACTCTGGATTTACCACCGAGCACAAACGTGTCCAACGTCAACAACAAGGCCAAAGGTGGCGGGCTAATTGCTGGCAATTCGTCACCGATGCTTAACATTGCATAACGTGGTCGGGACCCCGTTTTAAAATGGCACCAAAGTTTTAGGCTTTGCGAAATAAAACGTGGCGATAAAATGTGGCCACGGCACTTTGGAGAGGGGGAGGGGGGGGGTGGGCGGAGGTGAACGTAAAATTCCCAAAGTGAAAATTACAGCAATACCCCGATTTACGCCTCCCCCTTTTAGGTCGTTTCACCAATAGGCCGTGACTTTATTATGAACACCGCTGCCCGCCTTGTGTCGCGTCGACCCCGCCTTGTGTCGCGTCGACCCCACACACTTACGTCGTTGACAGCATCGTCCGTCCTTTCTCGTTATCAGTCGCCTCTCAGCCTTCACCTCCACCACCGTACCCTGAAAATCGCTTTCATTTACGTCGTTTCAATATTCGTCGTGGCACATTCGAGGAACGCATCCCCGACGTACTAAAAAACGTTTCTTCAACACTTTATGTAGGACAGTGATTGTGTTATGTTACAAATGTGACTTTGTATCGTGGTCACACGACAGGAGTGAACTGAAACTGCGATCAGGAAACAAAACAACATCAGAAAATACGTGGTATTTTACTTACATTTATATGGCTAACTCTTTGGCCATATCCTTCTTAAACTCTTCTTCCGAAGAAAAGTCTACTATCAGGCTGCAATAAGCCCTTACAAGTGTGACAATATATTAATATATAGCAATTAAGAAAATAAACAGTAGTGGTCACGTGATTTAAAAAAAAGACAAAGCCACAAATAATCTTCCCAAAAAAGCCAAACATGAAAACCGTAGTGCTGGCAGTGACTGCTCTAAATCTGAATCTCAAAGCTCTTTGGCGACAGGCCGGCGATGTGGCCTGCCGTGGTGCTGGCCTGGCCCGGGGAGTCCATCACCGGCATGAACGGGTCGGGGCTCACGGGCGATCCCAGCGAGAACAGCGCTGACGCGTGCCCGCCGCCGCCCCACGTTTGATTGTTGACATTGCTGTTAAGCTCGAAGTGCAATTTCTGGTGGTCCTGCCCTGCTGACCCGTTGAAGTAGGAGGGCATCGTGGGGTCCGAGAAGGCCCTCGGGAAGCCCTGCTCGTCGTAGGCAACGCGCGACGGGCCAGCCTGCCCCCACGCGGCCTGCTGCTGCTGCTGCTGCTTGTGGCGCGATGCGCAGATGGCTTCGTCCAACCAGCGATCGGCCTCCGACGGGGTGCGTCGCCGTCCCGGCTGGTGGCCGGGGCTCTGCTGGTCGTCCTCGCCGAGGAACCAGCCCATCGCTCCGGCGCCTGCGGCGTCACGCCACGCGTCACACACGTTACGCGACGCGCGGGGAGATTCGTTTCGGCCGGGTCTGGCCGGGTTGGCAACACACGGTGAAGAAACGTTTTCTCGCCACACGGCTGTGGCTGACACTTAGTCACGTGCCGCCTGCTCGTCAACGTCAGTGAGCCGGAAGATATCCGGTGAGAATATTAACGCTGGCCACGTCTGTTTGCCCTCTTCCCCCAGCACGCCGTAACCTCGTGATTGGATGAATCACGAATCGACAACGATGGTGGTGGTGGTGGGTGCAGCCGTGCAAATTTAGCGCTCATGCCACGGCTCCAACAGAGTGAGATCTAAACAACTCCTCTATAGGGTACTTTTGGCCTACTCTTCCATTCTGGCCAGATGTCTTGGAAGAGTCATGGTAATACCCACATTTTACCCCACCACAGGCGACCTGCCGATCAACTAAATGCGGTGTCTCCCATTTATCCTCCTGGGTGTTCAGACGTGGTGGTGGTGGGGTGGGGAATATAAGAAATCTTCCCCATTGTTTAAACTTTCGCGCCGGGAGATAACCGAGAAATCTCTCCGAATTGGATTCCACCACGGCAACACCCGCGTCGACGACGAGGCTGCCAATCAGGCCCACTCCGTGGTGGAGCGTGGCGGCATGTGTGTAGCGAGTGGAGGGCGCGCTGCGAGCTCTCACCCGAGGGCTGCGGAGGCCGGGGCATGGGGGCGGCCAAGAAGGGGTCAGAGATCGGCGGCGGCGGCGGCGGCAGCTGAGAAGATGAGGAGGATGCGGCGAGCGCCGAAGCCATCGAACCGGAAAAGGAGCTCAGGGCGTCGCCCGCCGCCGTTTCCTGTGCGGCAGCCATGACCTCGACTTCGGGAACTGCACGGTTTTGGGGGGGTGGGGCGGGTGATTGTGGGGGGCCGCCGGGGGGTGGGGGGTGGGTTCGGGTGTGGTGGGAGTAGCAGCAGGAATTCAATACACAAGAACAATTGTATTTCTCTCCAGACCAGTTTTCCACCATAGTCCCCATCGCCAGGAGCAATGGGTGGCTCGTCACGTGCAATGTGTCTTTGCCGTTTCACCGTTATGTTAATCTGTGGCCAGTTGCTAACAAGAGACACACCTTTAGTGACTCGTCCCCACCACTGGCAGAGGGTTGTAAATAGGAGATTAGCGGCACCTGAATGCGTATTTGATGCGGAGCTCAACACTCCAATTTAAGGGCTGCTGTCACTTAATTTTAAAAAATAACGATGGTCCTCCTCTCCTGCAAGTCCCTCAATGAAATCTAACAAACAACATATATATTTCCAGTTTTCAGGCACCCTCTTAAATCCTACGTCTGGACGCAGTGGTTCTTAACCTTTTTGGAGGTACTGAACCCCACCAGTTTCATATGCGCATTCACCGAACCCTTCTTAATTGGAAAAATAAAATATGATTTTTTTCAAACTCAAAACATAGGTATATGTTTTACTGGTGCACAATCATATGAGTCGGGTGTGTGTCTTAACCTCCGCCGAATCCCTGAGACTGACTCACCGAACCCCTGGGGTTCGATCGAACTCAAGTTAAGAACCACTGGTCTGGAGTCTGTAGCCTAGTGCACCAGCTCGGGTTGCCACTTCTGCAGATAAAAACCAAAATATTTAATCGGAAAAATAATATCTCACACTACAAGAACACTGTAAATGAGTGCTATGTTATGATTGTTATTATTTTAATTTATTTACTTATCCAGATAATACACACTGAGCCAAAGGGCTCATTTTCACGAGGGTTGTGCCGCATTTTGCTATTTACCTTAATAAGTTTTCAGCCAATTAAAGACGTGTATTTACAAGTGGCAGCAAATGACGAAAAAGAGAAGCCACGACAAAACCTTGACATGTCTCGGGAAGGCCACGAGAGCCGCCTCGAAAAACAAGACGATTCTGGGACAAACCAGGACAGAGTTGTCAACGCCAACTCACAACACGGTCCTCGCTCGGAGCAAACACTCCACGCCCGCTCCCGCCCTCACCTCGGTTGAGCTGCGAGCACTGCCCCATTTGGTGCTGCAGCGACAGCTGGCGCTTGAACGGCGAGCTCTGCTGCAGCTTGGGGAAGCTGCGCAGCGAGCCCTGGCGCGCCAGCTCCTCCAGCGGCGCGTGCCGGCGAGGGATGGCGTGCGGTAGCTCCGAGCGCCCGAGTCCCCCCATCGAGTTGCTCCTGGGGGGCAGCGACGCCACGGGCGACCCCCCGCCAGAGCCCGCCCCGCCGGGGCTGCCCCCCCGCGCCGCCCCCTCCGCGATGCCGACGAACGTCCCCGCCGAGAAGCTGCGCCCGTGGGTCCGGCCGGCGCCAGGGGGAGGGACGTTGGCCGGGCACGAGAAGTCGGCGGGGAAGGGGGCCGCCGGCGGTGCCGGCGGCGGCGGAGGCGCCGGGTCCTCCGAGCGGGGCGCGTCGCCGCCCGCGCCGTTGGTGCCGCCGCTCGGCAGGAAGTCGAGGGCGGCCTCGTTGGCGATGCCGGCCGAGGAAGGCGATGCGGGGTCTGGAGAGAGAGATTGAGCGCCGGAGGCAAAAGGAAAGGGGAAAAAACGACCATCTCAAACCGGTTTGAGTCCCGGCGATCAGGACAAGCGTCCATTCGTGTTCGTGTCGGAGTGGGTTTCGTACATTCCGTACCGATTATATCCATAGGAGGCCGTGCCGGTATAAACACCACGTGTCGACGCTCAGCCCGAATGACCCTAAAGGTGCCTCTTGGTGTGACACCGCAAGCCTCGGGCGACAGCAATAAATGTTAACAATCCGGAGGGTGACTTAGGCCGGTTCTTGAGCCGCGGGGCGGCCATAATAAATAACAGGCGCTTGGCCAAACCTCAAGGTATTTGCTGCCTCTGAATAACAGGTTTTTCCAGTTTGTCACGCTCAACTTTCGCCTCCCTGTGGAACGCGCGCAGCGGCATGGGCGCCGCGGTGGCGAGATGTTCACTCCCTCGCCTAGTTTGCAGGAGGCCGTGGGTTCGATCCTGACCCCCGACACCTGTATACTTAGGGTTTTTGCATGTTCTGAATACATTTGGAATCGACGTGCGTTTAGAGTGTTTGGTTGCTGTAATTGTCCACATGATAAGCCACTTCACCGAGCTAACATTTGTGGCAAGGTTGCCTTTAAAAAAGAGCTATGCAGCTCAGTGGACCTTACCCGGTGAAATAAAAATAGTTCCTTTAGTTTTACCAATCGAGAGAGGGGGGAGAGAGAGAGATGAGGGCGTAGCTCACGAAGCTGCCGGGCCTGGCCTGCGCCGCCTTCGCCTTGCCGCGCGAGCTCCGTGGCGGAGGGCACGCGGAAGGAGCCCTCGCGCGAGAACGTGGTGCGGCTCTCGTCGAACGTGGCCGTCACGGAGCAGCCCAGCTCGCGCTGACGCTTGCGCTCGAGGCACTCGGCGAAGGCGCAGCCAACGGCGTGGCTCAGCCGCTCGCCCTGCCACACACACAGACAAAGACCAGCCCCACACCGTTTAGCCTTTAACAGACTGTAGGGCCAAGTGCTGTTAGCGAGCGCCTATGAAGGCCGGCACGGCACACGAGGGGGTGCGTTGGCTAGCACCACGCCCGGCCGCCTTTGTTTCCATAGTGGCGAAGTTTACACACTGCACGAGTTACTCATTTCAGGCTGAGTCGACTTAGAGGAGGTCCAGGACCGATTCAGATAATCGTCACTGGTGTTGGCCGTGAGCGGGAATCGAGTTCGGGTTGCCAGGTTCATAGTGCAGCGTGCTTTATAGCTCACTGGATTCCTCTAGAATGTTGGAAAAATTATACAGCCATGACGGTGACATCACAATCATCGTAACGATGAGGAGCAATCCGATGATGACGACGATGAACTTTGTCCGCGCGAGTGGGTGTCGCACCGAGTCTCGCCGGGCGAGGAAGCTGTGGCACAACCACCGGAGCGTCGTGCATTCGCGGCAGATGTAGGAGAAGGCGCGCTCGTTCCGCGGGTCCGGCGCGCAGAACGACACCTTCTCGATCGTCTGGTCCATGATCAGGTCCTGTGGAGGACGGTGAGAGAGGACAACAATAATTAAAAATAACTATATTTAAAAACATTGGATTATCATCTATTTCAATCAAATGGCCTCTCTGGATCACCTGGGATATATTTTTTTACAACAAAAGGGTACTCATTGGTTTTTTCGGTAAAGTCACTTAGGTAAAAAATTAAAATAAATAAAATCACGACGTTTCGGGCGCAACACAAGCCTCCTTCTTCAGGTGGGGACAACTTAGCGAAAGCAGACCACTTAAGTAAGAAGGCCGGCACGGTACACGAGGGGGTGAGTGGCGAGCACCACGCCCCGACCGCCTTTGTCTCCCTAGTAGCAATGTTTACACACCACACCAGGTAATCATGTGATAATTGTCCACGGTGTTGGTCGTGAGCGGGAATCGAACTCGGGACACCGGGCTTGTAACGCAGCGCCCAATAACCGCTGCACTTGCGCGAGACACCCCTCTACCGACACGCGTCAGCTCTTCACTCTTCCACGTGTGAGCCACTTCCGCCCCCCACCACACACCACCCCCATGCCTTGGAAGCAAAGAGCGGCCAACCCTGCGATATTCCAACCGTAGGCTCGAGAATAAAACGCGCACGACCCGTAACGCCGGGCAGTGAGTTCACCGTTGGATCTCCGAGGATGCCCTGGGACTCACCGGTGCTGCCCCGGCTGCCCCCGAGACTCACTGTCGTTGTTGGGCCTCGATTGTTTCACTCCAGGCTGTGCCGCTGCGTTCCCCTCTCTCCTCCATCCCGTGTTTCCCTACCCTGACCACCCCCCCCCCCTGAGCCAACCACTCACCCCTTCTTGTTTACCTAGGAAAGCCTCACCGAGTCTCATGGCTCTTTTGGCAGGAGGACCTTGCCCAGATTTGTTACAGTCAGGGGGCAAACGACGACGATTGCCATGCATGATCCCGATTTGCGCAAGTGCATTTGCGCGGAGTTTTTTGCAAATTCAGAGTAACTACGCAGCACCTTCCCCCTCCCCCACTGTGCAGCAGTATGCTGGCACGCACGTGCAGGCGGGCGTGTCCCGCGTGCAGGGGGGCGTGTCCCGCGCGCAGGGGGGCGTCCCTTGCGCAGGGGGGCATCCCGCGTGCAGGGGGGCGTGGCCCGCGTGCAGGCGGGTGTGTCCCGCGTGCAGGGGGCGCGTGACCCTCGTGCAGGGGGGCGTGTCCCGCGTGCAGGGGGGCGTGTCCCGCGTGCAGGGGGGGCGTGTCCCGTGTGCAGGGGGGCGTGTCCCGCGTGCAGGGGGGCGTGTCCCACGCGCAGGGGGGCGTGTCCCGCGTGGACCTAGCTGCCAGGGCTCCTCCTCACCTTGGTGTCTTCATCCACGAGGCGCAGCTGCTCCGGGCACACGAAGAGAACGGCGCGCACCTTCTTGCTGGACTGCGGTGGGGAGGGGGAGAGGCGCAGGGCGGGTGGTTTGACAGCTGCGGTTTGTTCATCTTTTGTGTCATTTTGTATCGTTGCTCCCAGTTTATTTACACTTGTTATTAGTATTCCATTGTTTTGTTCGACTGTTTAATTGCGCGGTGACATGGTCTGGCATCGCCCAGCGGATTGTTGCAGAGGTTCGCGGTTCGTGTCCATGGGTCCGCCCTGGTTATTACTGTGGTGTGAGTATCAACATTAACAAAACTTCCATGCGCCATCTGCTTCAATCATAGCGGTCATCAAAAATCCGCTGACGTCATTTCCAAGAGAAGACCATTGTGTGCTGGCATCAGCATTAACGTTTTCCAAATTTCAAAAATTCCTCAATTGGAATCACACACACACGCACAGCAGCCGCAATCATCGCCCCCGACTGTGAGACTGATGTGCTGGGTCAATCTTGCAAACGAGACTCATCCTGGTGCCTCGAGTTCTCACCCGGGTTAAACAAAGTCAACTCGATGCATCTCGCTATGTAACGTCCTCTGTCATTTTCCACTCCATCCGATCCCAGCGTGGTGCCGGACACCCACGTGAGCGAGGTTCACACAGCTCGTCGGGTTCCTCCAGCCTCCGTCTACTACTGGTAGGCATTAGCGCAAGGTGGGCGGGCGGGTGGGTGGGGGCGGAGAGGCTCAACACTGTGGGACGTGGGTGACATCACGACCTGCTGCGCACTTGCACACCAGTCAGACAGCAAAACTTTTTTTCCCGATGCTTAAAGGACCCAATGGCCACGCAGGCGACTGTACGTACAGACTTGAGCTTCTTGACGGCCTCCTCACACACGTGGATTCCCCTGGACTGCTGCACCTCCACGCAGCCCAGGTACTGCACAGGGAAAACACAGCGGGGGGGGGGGG
>CM025629.2:6090259-6123721 GCA_014621495.2 Entosphenus tridentatus
CTCCCCCCCCCCCCGCCGTAGCGTGGACGAAACGTGCACGGGGGGGGAGGGGAAGGTGGTCGCGGGTTTGGCGACGCGGAAATGCAAAATTCACAGCCGCCACCAAAGCAAAACATTACAGCAGTACACACACCACTTGGCTTGTTCATGACGTGTAAAAGGCAGACTGATGCGTAGACATCCCGTCGTCGTCGTTGTTGTTGTTTGGGAGTTGTCCAGTTTGCTCGCTCTAGGGCTAGACGCAGGGTTGTTCCTAATCAGTGTTCAACTAAGGCAGGGGTGGGGAACCTTTTTTCTGCCAAGGGCCATTTGGATATTTATAACATCATTCGCGGGACATAAAAAATGGTCAACTTAAAAATTAGCCTATATTCGGTCAAACATTTCATTAACTCACCCCTAATGTGACGATGGCTGGAACTGCTTCTCTTTGGTGAGGCGTGTGATGTTAGCTGGTATTGATGATGTTGCTGCTACTCGCAACTGCTTTTCCAGGTTTGCTCCTAGATTTATTGAATTTCGAGTCCCGCCTGCGGTTGCCTTGGCAGGGCCACACCAAATGATTTCGCGGGCCTAATACGGCCCGCGGGCCGGACGTTCCCCACCCCTGAACTAAGCGATGTCGATAATCACATGCAAACAAGACGATGCCAAATGGGGAGAAAAAAAATCGACAAACTGTATCGGTTCACAAACCTCCAGACATTCGGTACTGAGCAGACTGCTCAAGTATGGTCAACGAAGCCCCCCCCACCCACCGCACATTTCCGAAACGGCGGTGTGATGACGCCCTCATCCAGCAGTGGACCGACAAAGTGCGGTAAGTTTAATATACATGTTCTGTATCCCATGGGTTTGGTTGCCAAGTGGACTAATTAGGGTTGGAATCCGCGGCGGCGGTGCGAATGCTCCATCAAACGATCGCTACCGGACGCCCAACCGGATTCGGCTATCGATTCCGTGCAGAGTTTTTTGTTCTTCTTCTTGTAGAACTAATTATTTAAACGTTACAAAAAAACACTCGATAATCGATAACAACCCCATCTAGAACATCCACAAAGCAGCAATGAGCAACCGACATCGAGACCCCCTTAACAACACCTCGCTCCAAACTGCCTCTGACAATCTCTCTCCACGCACGTGGCACTCAACCCTCGTCTCTCACTCAAAAAGACACACACACACGGCACCCCCCCCCACTCCTCTCGCCCGCCCCCCCTCTCAACCTTCAAGTAAGTGAGGTAATAGACCCACCGAGCCACCCCACCATGCGTCCAACGGAAGAGTGAACCAAAGACCATTCACGTGCGAGGAACGGCTGCTGAACAGAGGCAATGTAACCCCCTTCTCCCAACCAAAGCCTTGTCCCGTGTCAAATACATACATGTGCTCGAAACTAAACACGTAGATATATAAAAACAAACGTGTGTTTGTGTCTGTTAGTATACACACATACCAGCAGTGCACTGAACCGAACGTGGAGCAATGATACATTGCCGAGCACCAGTTTTTCACATTCCAAACGACTGCGTTGAAAGAATCTTGCATTTTTCACCACCAGCTGCATCCCGAATCGTTCAGAGAAAAGTAACGAAATTACCGCAGAACATTTCAATACGTCCGGCTATTTTCTGCCGTGGGAATGCACCGAGAAAATTTCTAACTTTTTGATAAGCTGCATTTTTTTATTTTCCACCGAGTGGTAAATGGGTTTCACAAAACAAGTTAATATATGCATTAATAATATAGTAGTGATGATACAAAATAATAACAATGATTATAGCCAAGGGGCAATGGTTTTGCTGGGCTCTGCAGAGGAAACAGAGAAGTTGCTTTGATTAGGATCGCGAACAGCGCCTGTCGAGGTATCAGTCAAGAGAGGGCAGTGCAAAAAAAAAATTTCAAGCATGTAACAAAACAAAAATAGAACAAAAATAACAAAACAGCACCAGATGCAATGTGCATGCAAATCAATAATAGTATTGAGGTATTTGAAAAAGAATGAGTGCCAAAAGAAAACCACGCAATTTTTCCACTGGAACATCCGAACGATGCCCTCCGCGGGTAGGGGATGGTTTTCCCCACTGGCAATTTGCAGAGCCAAGTCAGAACCCAATCCGTGCAAATGCCCGGCCTCGCTTAGACACCTGAATCTGGCTCGAGTTCCCAAGGGTCCAGGGGCAAGGCTATTCAGTTTTCCTGTTGCGTGCGACGTCAGCAACACGGCTCGGGTTATGCAGTGGAAAAAACAACAACCTGGCGCCGGGCTGGCTCGGTTCGGCCGCGGCATGGCTTGATTGTGCAATGGAAAAAGAGGTACAAGAGGACCGACAAACCCACCCCCCCACAAACCGAAGCCGTGGTCAGGGTTTAACACCTGCAAGTCCAGACCGACCGTCAACTAAGCCAGGGGTGAAAATTCCCAGCATAGGGAAAACGGCTCCGAAAAAAAATCCAGAACGTCGATTAAAAGGATGCAACAGCTCTCGTATTGCAGTTACACACCTACGTTCAACCTCCTGTGGCTGTCCCAACGCAAGTCAGAAGCTTCGTTATTAAATAATAATCAAATAGCCCTCGTGATGCGAGAGTATCGGATGGATTAAAATTGAATGGAAATCAAGTCAGTCGGTGATGACACCGGAGCACGCATATAAAAGTCACTCGAAAAAAAAGCATTTTTCCTCAGCGTACAGCCCCCTGCGCCGTCAACCCACACTTGTCGGTGCGGGTTGAAAGCAGAGGATATAGGCGCTGGGAGCATACTACAGTACAACACCGGAAATCGCTTGCATTGCCCTCTGCAGCCTGCGACACTTGTCTTTGTGAATGCCGGTCGCCCTTCGAAGCACTATCCAGGCTCAACAATCTGCTTAGCTCCTGAGACGTTACGAGATCGGGCATATTTCCAGGCGAGATTCGTCACTTGTCTGACCGCAGGCATTTTGGCCGATAACGAAGCTTCAAACTCGTGTGTGTGTGTTTGTTTTCGGACAGGCCGGGGGACCACCCATCCTCGGTTCGCGTCCACAATATAAGAGCTACCTCGTCGTTCTTTTGTTGACCTCGCGTCTTCCTTGGACCTCCTCACGGAAACCCCCAGGAAGCGTCGCGGGCAACCTGGGCGGGAGCACCCCGGGCGACACACCGCACAGCCCGAGGTCCGCGCACCCATCATCCACCCCCCACCCTCCTCCCCACGAGATTACAAACGGCGTCAACTCAGATCCACGACGGCACGACGCATGGTCCCACTGCGGTACACGAGAAGCTGCGCGCGGCAGTGGTTGGGGAATGGGTTAGACGCGAGACAGCCGCGACGAGTTTGCGCGCACGGCACTTGACCGATACTGCTGTTGCTGCGGGCGTCCTGCCCTACACGCCCGACACGCGGCGGTCAGAGCTGTGTGATCGCTGGCACCGGGGGGGCCTTGATCGTAAACACTGGGACCGGGACAACGACCCACGTCCCCCATCCCGCCACCCGTCCCTCACGCCCCTGCATCGTAGCGCCATCCTCGGGGGGGTGAGAGCGGCTCAAGGAATAACCGAGCCGAGACACGAACGACTGCCATTATTAAATAAGAACTTATCGGCGAAACCTGACCCCAACAAAATAAACCACACACATTCTGAAATACATAGTGCAATTGTTGTTGCTGTTGTCATTTGTATTTTTTTGTCTTCTGCTAAGTTTTCTGTCACCCGCGACAAAGCGTTTGTTATTCATAAGTTTCATCCGGGGGCTGATCGAGACGTTTCTGCAAAACGCTTTCCATTCCCCGAGTCTGCCCTATTTGTTTAAAATACTTGGGATTTCACCCCCCCACCGCTGACTCGCTCCCCCCCACTCCGTCTCCCAGTTCCATAACCCCCTCCCCCCTACAAACGCGCGCGCACACACACGCTTGCATCCAGTTATTCAGTAATACGATAGAAAAACGATACGTGTCTAAAAAATAGGTAGATGTGTTTCAATGCAGCATTTGACAGAGGGTGAACCACAAGCACCAGGCCCGACCCCGAACATTTCAACAACAACAAAAAACCTCGCAAAAATATCGTTCGGAGCATCGTCTGGACACAGAATGCAGCATCTTATGGGCCCGCGTGTGTGCACGAGTGATTTCAATAATATCACTATATATAGAGCTATGTACATACATACATACATTAAAGGTAATCTGTCGAACGTAGTAAGCCTGAAATCTGACCAAGAAAAGCTCACCACCAGCCACCCTCTTGAGAGTGGGAGGGGGGGGGGTTGGCACTCAAAGGGCACGAGCGCCAAACTGGGGGTGAGACGCTTCTAAGAAGTCTGCCACGATAAAGAGAATATGCGCTGGTGATGTGAATTCCCAAATCTTAGAGAGGACCAAGAACTTAGTCCACACGCCCCCCCCCCCCCCCCCGACATCTACGGGCGACCAGCTGGTAAACGGACAGCGCATCGACCGGGCTTCTCACCAGCAGCATTCCACTCCTGCGAGATCTGCTTCTGCACCTGCTGAGGTATAAAGATGCCACGAGGCCCAATGGGGCATTCTTAAATAAGTATACATCATCATTATTATCGTCGCCACCACATTGTCCTCCAGTGCTAAGAACGTTCAAGATCGGTGAATGTTTTTGTAAAGACTTCTTGTTGTTAAGATTGGAAAAAGACATCTGAGGACGACGCAGGCCCCGTCCGCCACGACGGCGTAAAAAAAGCGAGCGACGACCGTGAGCTCGCCAGACCAGTCCTGCAGCCGCCATCACGGAATCCCCGGCGGACATGGTTCGAACCCACGATACCGAGGACGGCCCGATTCGTGCGTAAATGAGCTTCGCTTTGGCCGCTCGGCTCCAGGTGGGAGCGGCACAGCTGCGGAGACACCACAAACTGGGCGGTACACGCGCACTCCGGCGAAAGGAATCACTGCGATGAGGTAGTAAATGTTGGAAACCATCAATGCCTCCCTCCCTCAGGTACCCCCCCCCCCGCCCCACCTAACCGGCCCACCCACGCACCGACGCGATATGTCGACAGCTCGGACCTCATTGTCGTGCAGGATGCAGGGCAAAGGTGCCCTACCGGCCATCGACCGCGGGGGGGCGGGGGGGGGGTGAGGGGGTGGAGCACCGGCAACATCCAGCGCAGGGGCAGCAGTGGCAGCTCCGCGCCGGCGATGGAGCTGACAGAAAAATAAACTGTCCCACCACACCGGGCCCCGTCCACCTGCCACTCGCGAAACGGCACCACGGACAGCGAAACACAAAAGCCCATTAAATAATAACAGACGAAACAAACACAACGCGCGCAATGAGTGCAAAAACTTAAATCGTGTAAAGCTTGCGCTGCTCTAGTTTTGTTTGAAGTGTCGTTACTAAGGCATTGTTTTCCCGACCGTGCCCCGAGGTGGGTGGTGATAAAATTCCAAAGGGGATATTTTTTTTACCCCCCTCTAAGTGAATTTAAGAACGTAGGAAAAATAAAAACGAGCGATTTGGAGATGCGGGCAAGCGCAAGCCGCGTGCACGTGCAAAGGCCGATTTTCCGGTGACCTTGTTTGACCTTGTTGCGGGCTCGTTACTCGCTAACAATTCAACGGCTCGTGGAGCGGAGCTAACAGATTTACCGAGCAGTCCATGAAGTTGACGATAAATCGGTGAGAAAATAAAAATTACTTTCGCGCATGTGAAAAATAAATTGTTTACGTGCACACAGATTTCCAATTACAGTATATTTCAGTTTGAGAAAAAAAAATGCATATATTAACTTTAAATTACGAGAAAGATTCTTTGTTTTTAACAAAATCAGTGTAGCATATTGTACAAGTTGAGTCGCCTGATAAAAGTGAAAAGATTTTAACAAAAGCGCCGTATTGTTTTCCCCATAACATATTGCACGCACACGGTACTTTTACACCAGGGCGTAAAAGGGAGCATTGGTCTGGGCCCAGGTCATGCCCCGTCGCTGCGTACGAGCCAGCTTGCATTACAAGTTGCGGTCCTTCCCAAAATCAGTTGCAGGACATTATGCGTTAACAAACCAAAAGGAACACAACAGCGAAAAAGCGATCTTCAGTGCCTCCCCATGGCCATGCGTAGCCACACACGGGAGCCCGACGAACCTGCCTTGCGAACGCCTGAAGACCGAGGGGGTTTCAAAGCGAAACTTCTCAGATGCCTCCCCCCGCCCCCCCCCCCCGAATTGTGGAATGTCGACTTCCCAGCGCCGCCACTACGTCAAATGCAAGTGCAATGGGTCACAGAGGAACGAGGATGATACCTGATGCCAAAGAACCTCGGGATTGAAAACCATTCGCGTGACGGCACTCACGGGGCCACCGTTATCGTTTGACAAGGAGAAAAATAAGATGGGACTGTCGCCCCCGTGTGTGTGAATCTCAAGAAAAATCGTCTCTTTAGCCTCCTTCCCCCTCATCCCCATTTCCCCAAATTCCAACCACTGCCGCCCCTCAATGTCGACCACCAACTCCTGCATGTGGTGCCGCCGTCCACCCCTGTCGCGACGTCTCACCGGCCAGGACTAGCATTCTCCACTCGACCGGAACACGGACACGATCGCGACACAGCCCGACGCACCGGGCGCAGTTCCGCATCGTACGCCGTCGCTCGGCACTTCACCCGCGTCCCTCTCCGTTTCTGTAGGACCCACAACGTGTGCACGTGCACGCCGGTTTTAACCTTTGATCCAACACGAGCGACCGCTCTTGCCACCGCTACCGAGATGACGGGAGCGTGGTATGGACGTGGGAAGGCTAGTTGTGCCTTAATGAGGGTAGAGTAAGCAGTTGAAGGATGTCCCCTCCAGTCTAGATTACGTGGAGTCTGGTGTCAAGCCAGCACCGTAAAAAAATAACATTCCTAGAGGCTCAGGAGCTGTTCTGCTTTTCACAAAATTGCAGATCAACTGCCCGGGCATCAGCAAACAGGAGACTTGGTGAGAGAAGACTTACAACTCTACCGACAATCAAAATTAATCTGGTGTTGTAGATAACCACTTTAAGCTGTGCGTTCCTGGCTGACTGACAAGCCAGAAGCTTCGTTCAGGAGTACAAAAAATACGATAGAAAATCACAAATCGGGGGATGCTCCAGTGACGTCACTGCAGTGAAATTGCATTCAAAAGCATGGGACGAATGCTGCCGTTACACCCGATTATTTACTTATTTAGCACTGTGCATTTGCGCCAAGCCGGACAGCGGGGCCCGTCCTCGGAACCACCGCTTAGCTTGGTCACGGCAACCCGAGCTGTAACCACGACGACAGATCTGGTCGTCGCGCAAGCTCCACCTGTTGCAGACTTTGCTGCACGCAGTCGGCCTCGGCCGGTTTGGAAACCTCGGCCAGCAGGGCCCAGCCACCAATTGACGAAGCTTCACAAACTCACTCTGTAGGACAGCTCAAACACACACGGCTTAGGCACACAGCTCAAGGACGACCGCCGCAACTCGTCTGTTTTGGCGAGCGGGCAGCTAGCTGGCAGTGACTCCCTTTAACCTGGCAAGTGGGGAGCAGGAAATCTCCATCAACTTGGGCATGGGGGGAGGGGGAACGAGGAGGCAGTGAGAGCCTGGATGGATGACAGGTGGCTGGTGGGGAATCAGAAGGCTGGCTGCCCTTGCGGGAGGTTGGCCTTGAGGCTGCGTAGCGCGCGGCGTGCCGCCGCAGACTTGGCGATGCGGTAGCTCCGGCCGACGCCTTTGAACTTGCCCTTGCCCACGACCTCAACCGTGACACGCACCTTCCCGTCGAACGTCCGCTCCGCCGGGCTGCTCGGCGCGCGGGGGGGAAACAAACACGGACGATGTTCAGTTGAGCGGCGAGGAATGAAACGGTAAATATTAGGTGTGCAACAAGATCTTGAATAAGTTCCTTTGGAGTGCAATGCATTATTACATAAAGCATCACGCAAACTTCGGTCATCCTTGCAGTGGCTTTTGGCTGCAAGCCATCGAACAAAGATGGTCACTGCAGCGCGTGCTTTCAGATACGCTTCTGCGGACGTCTGGAACGCCCTTCCTTCCGATATTAGGAAGCCACTGGAACTACGCACTTTTAAAACTAAATTGAAAACTCATTTCTTTCGAACTGCTTTTTGTGTTTAGTTTGTTGTCCTTCCCCCGCACCTCCAGTAAGCACGGTTGGCTAAGTATGGTGCGAAAGAAATTCAACATACGTGCATATTAAAACGTTGGGTTTTGTATGGATCAATACTGATGCCAGTGGGCGCGCATGCACACAAACCTGAATTTGGCCGTCTCAGGCTCCATCTCCAGCAGCTCCCGCACTGGGGAACGTGGAACATTCGCCGAGAACTTCTCTGCAAGTACGAACAAACAAAAACGGAAGCACCGAGAACGGCATTAGAAACTACAATGGGAAAGCCTTCAGCAAACAGCAATAACAATAATAACCGGGTTCAACGCAGCTTAGATTCTGCAGCTTTCTTGTCAAGGGAGCACAGTTATATATGCTCTGAAATACCCATTGCACCGCAACATTTGTGGCTATGGGTGGCTGATACCCGAGGTTGAGGAGGTAACAACAAACCTCTACATTAGGCTTTCCAACCTCAGGTGACGCATGCAGATGGATTCATTGACGATTGGAATTGCGATGGCAACAAGTTGTGACAATGACAGTTGCGATGATTTTTGACGACGACGAAGTTTACAATGACGACGATAACAATGACAAAACGAAACCATCCGCACACATCACGCAAAACTGGGCATCCCAGGGCCCAGTTTATAGGCTCCTCTACAACCCTGCCCCCACCCGCTCCAAGACGACACGTCAGCAGGCTGGATCAACGACGATCGGCAAGAACTGCGGTGCGGTAGGAGTGCGGCCAAGAGAGGTGGAAGGGGGTGTGGGCGAGCGGGGGATGGGCGAGCGAGGTGGGGGGCGGACGGGCAGGCGGGGTGGGGGGCGGGTGGGCGGGTGTACCGATGAGCGGCCGCATCATGGGGTAGTAGACACGCCACACGGTCTCCAGCGACATGCCGCTGTCCATGTAGATGGCTCCAGCGAGCGACTCAAAGATGTCGCCCATGGCCTTTGGCACCTCGATGTCCTCCTCCTTCTCGTCATCGTCCTCCTCCGAGCGACGAAGCTGCGGGAGACGGAGTGCACGACACGGGTCCTCGTCAACGCCTGGCATCTTTCATCATCAGTTGCGTGCCTTTCCTATCGAACGCTAGGGTGTTTTTCATCACGAGCACGAGCTCTCGAGCACAGTTTAGCTTTAACATCTGTTGCGTACGCTCTCCATACGGTAACGTGCTCAACGTTGTACTTGATCTGCAATCAATTTCTCACCGAGCTGTTATCTCAAACACCGCTTTGTGCCCGTGCCCCGAAACGCGCTGCGTGGGAAGCACGGTATAAAAAAATCGCTGCCATTGGCCGCAGTCACCAGTTCATTAATTCCTGCAGTGACGAAAGCTTTAAGTCAAGATTTAATGATGATGATATTTTAATGATTTCATATTGTGCAATGTAATGAGGGACTGTGTTTTCCTTGTGTGGTCTGCGCTTTACCGTCTTGACGAAGTTTGCATTTGGTGTTGCCGAATCGGCAGAAATCTTATGTACATGTGCAATTTGCACATAAATACTTCATTTATATTTATATATATTTGTTTTTAACGACTTGCTTACCTTTTCTCTATTTTTCCACTCTCCATATCATCCTTTGTATTATTTGCTGACGTAACTCGCTCACCTGCCCCTACTGAACATGTGTGAAAAAGAGCTTCATAGCTCATCGGATTCCTCCAGTCTATGCGGATATTTAACCTCAAAAGCCTGCAAAGCGAATGATCGATCGTGCGAGCCGAGCCGAGCCAAGTCAAGCCAAGTGAGCCAAGCAAGGGCGCGTTACCGTCGAGTCCATGCCCTGCATCTCGTCCTTCTCGGCCTGGAAGCGGACAAAGTCGTCGATGACAAGGAAGAGCTCCGGCGACACGGCCTTGAAGAACTTGTGGAAGTCGTGCTTGACGGCGAGCGAGGCGAAGATGGTGTTGTTGACGAGCGCCGAGCGCAGGTCGGTGAGCACCCCCGGCGAGTGCTGCCGTGGGTCCTCGTACAAGTGCTTCGTGATCAGGTAGTCGAGGATCGCGTCGCCCAGGAACTCCAGACGCTGGTAGCAGTCTGGGGGGGGGCGGACACGCGGCACGCAACAATTCCGGCCGTTTCGAATTGTCACGACTCGGATTCGAATCGGAGGAGAGGCGGTCGTCAGATGGCGGGAAGGAGTGCTGGAACCGAGATCCTGGGTCAGTTTCGGCGTTTAAGTCGCCCCGTCATTAAACCGGCTTCTCAAGTGCAAACGAGTTGATGTGTCTCAAGCGAACGCACACAAGAACCGTTACATTAAGTTTCATGCCGCACGTAAATCTGGCAGACTTACAGCCGTGAGAATTAACAAAATATTTGTTTTGACGCTCATCCGACAGAGCCGTTGGGAAAGAGGCGGCTCCGTGGGATGTTGCGCGACATGCAAGTGGCACCTACGCTTGGTGACACAGATCGCACCACAATCAGGATGGGGTGGAGCGGGGGGGGAAGGGGAGAGACAGAATCTTACAAATTCAACCCAAAAAAGTGTGAAAGTGTGCCAACCGTAGAAGAACGGTCCCCGTACCAGTGATGGTGTTGTAGTAGTAGGAAGCGTGCGTGAAGGCCTGCAGCAAATAGGCCTTGTTGGAGAAGCAGTAGCTTATCTTCGACTCGAAGCCGGAATACCCAGAGATGAGACGCTGGAGGATCTGCATCGCGTCGGGCCTGTGGAACATGCAGCGCGGCGGGATGGCAAGAAAGCTGTACTCCTGCTTCCTCTCGCAATCAGCGGTTTCCTCTTTCGTTCTCTCCCCGGTCGCACCGGCACATTCGCCTAGCACCGCCGCATCGGCACCTGCGCCGGTGCTGCGCCGGTCGTCAGCAGGAGCCGCCGCCGCCGCCGCCACATCGCGTTCACCGACTGCCAGGCTCGGCTCCTCTTTCCGCGGCGTTTGAACAACTCCTGCCATCGCCTTGTTGTTATTGTCACATGCGGGGGAGTCTGGAGCTAAACTCGCATCGGCGTTGTTGATAAGAGACAAGCTGGACAGTGCCCGAACGACGGATATCTCCGGCTGCGCTTCCGAGCCAAAGCCGATTCTGCCAGAGGCTCCCACGACTGCCACCGGCCACGGCGGGTCGACGCCCCGTCCGCGGCGGGCAACGACGGAGAGGCCCGTCTCACCCTTGTTCTTCGGCGGCAGCACCCGGAGGCCCATGGAGCAGAGGAAGAGCTGCGCCGCCCTCTCTCCGCAGCTCGTCAGGTAGCAGCCCAGCAGCGCCTCGACACAGTCGGCAACGCTCTTGTCGGCGATGCACTGCTCCGTGTGCAGGTCGTACGAGATCGACGGCCTGCCCAGGGCCCCGCCGACGGCCCCGGCAGAGGCCGGTTGTCCTTCCCCCGCGGGGCCCGTTCCGCCGGCCGCGCCAGCCCCCCCGCTTTCCTCCGCCGGGTTCCACACGCCCACCACGAAGTCGTCGTCGCCGTTGCCCGCCGCCTTGCTCGGGTCGAGGTAGCACATGGCGTCCCACGAGCTATAGTCGGTCCACTCGCCGCCAGACGGCGTCATCGTGGCGTCGTGACCGCAGCCGCCGCCGACGCCGCCGCGGCCGCCGCCGCCGGTGAAGCCGGCGCCGGCATCGCGAGGGAGGGCCCCGATGCGATTCGCGGCCCACGGGACCGAGCCGCTGGTTCCCACACCGGCGATCTTCTTCTTGAAGGCGCCCGAACCGATGAGCATGCTGTCGATGAAGCGAATCTGCTCCTGGTCGAACTCGTCCGAGTCGTTCTCCGAGTCGTCCACGACGACGGCGGCGGGCACGGCGGCGGCACCGGGAAGCGAGTCATCGTCCGAGGGCGGCCTCCACACGAGGGCCTCGTTGAACTCCGGGTCGTCCTCGTCGCCCGACGAGGGGTCCGTTTTGTCGGCTGCCGAGTTCTTGCTGCTGCTGGTACTGCCGGTCTGCGGGCAGAGGGGTCAACACATGCACATGTGACGGGCATTAGTAACATGCGCGACATGCGTGGCATGCGTGACGTGCATGCGCGACATGCGTGACGTGTGCACATAGGTCACCGTCATGAGTCACCTCTCAGCCACGGTGGCGAGATGTTAACTACCTCGCCTGGTACACAGGAGGTCGTGGGTTCGACCCAGACCCTGATGCCTGTATATTTGGGAGTTTGCATGTGCTCCCCGTGTTCGCATTTAGGTACATGTATTTTGAGTATTTAACACATTTCCGCATATACATCTGCATAATCAACTTCGTTGAGCTATCGTTTGTGGTCAGGTTGACATATATAGGTCAGTGGGCCTTCATTGGTAAAATAAAGTTTTATAGTTTCTAGCCCGGCAGGTTTGGGTTTTACACAACTATCTATGAGATTTATCAACTCCTGCCGCCGCAAAGTGCTGGATCGAAGGCCTGTGCACCACGGCTGACCAAATACAAAACCAAACGCAATCAAAGATTACGATGGAGGATGTCAGTGCAATATGCTACGAACCAGCCAACCTGAGTTCGATTCCAGGCCGCAGCCAATGCCAGCAGAGAGAAATATCTGAGCTGGTCCTGGGCAACCCACTTCACCATCCCGCACACCCTGACCAGCGTGCGAACGTCATCCAAAATAAAAAAAATTTCGGGGAACGACCCCGTATCCGAAACGCGCGGGTCGCAGGCCCGTTCATCCAGCAGCGGATAGACAGAAAGGGCCGTACATTTTACCGAACGTTATTTCGCGCAACTTAAAACAAAAACAAAAAAAGCCTCTCTCGGACCTGGGCGACGTCAGCGTCGTTGGCTGTGTCGCCGTCCCCCAGGTGGCTCTTCTCCTGGTTCACGACGTAGCCCGGCGGGAGCCAGTTGACGGGCGGGTCGAAGATGGACACCACCATCCTGTTGGGCAGGCCCTTCTTCTTGCCCAGACGGTACAGGTTGCAGTTGCTCACCTGTGGACACGCACGCGGGGCCCACGAGGTCACCGAGGAAGCAGGGCCAACGTCTCGGCAAGCGGTGAGGTACAGACGCAACAGCTTGCTTGCAGAACAGGGGTTGGGGGGGTGCTTCCGATTAAAGGGAGCTCTAAAGCACACTCCCCCTCACTAACCCCCCTTTGGAGGATATTTATGGTCAGAATCAGAATCTTTATTTAGACTGGAGGAATACAATGAGCTATGAAGCTCTTTTTCCACAGATGGTCCAGTAGACATCTGTGGTCAACTCGTCCACACTGGCCAGACGTCATGGAAGTACCCACTACCTCTTCTTGGTTCTTTCGGTAAAGTCACGTAGAAGGGAAGTAATAATAAAACATAATAAAATATTATTATGTTTTATTTTTATTATTTTATTACTTCCCTTCTACGTGACTTTACCGAAAGAACCAAGAAGATGAATCCCTGCAGTCACGAAAGCTTTAAATCGAAATTTACCCACTACCACCGACCGTGCGCGCGCGTGTGCGTGCAGAAGCTCAGTGGCTCCACACGCCGAGGCACCTTCTTGCTGCGCATGTAGGAGAGGCGGCCCTCGTGCGCGTCCGGGTAGGTGCAGAAGAGGTACGTGGTGATGGCGTGCTTCAGGAACGAGTCTCCCAGCATCTCCAGCCGCTCCAGGTTGAACCCGTCGCTGGCGTTGGACAGCGTGAGCGCCTGCAGCACCAGCCCCGGGTTCGGCCCCACGGCTGACGCCACCACCGAGGAGGGCGGCAGCTCGCCGGGCAGCTCGCCGACCAGCTCGCCACAGCCCAAGCCAGAGCTGCCGTGCTCCTCCTCCTCCTCGTGGATGCTGCTGCTGCTGCTGCTGCTGCCGCCGCCGCCGCCGTTACCCTCGCAACCCAAAACCTTGCCGGCCCGAGTCACCGCCGCGACGTTGTTGCTCGGGGCTTCTCTCGCAATGATGGCGGGAATCTGCTTTTCATTTCTTCTGTGATTTGTAGTGTCCGGTGGCTGCTTCCCGAGGCTGTTGGACAGCGCTGGGTCGAAAGTAACGTTGAGTTTGTTGAGATTGCGGATAGCGGTTTCCGCCGCCGCGAGGCTATTGTTGCCCTGCGACTCTATCGCCTCCGATTTGACGTTAAGCGCGGCGCAACGCTGTTCGATCAATTCTATCGTCGCTTCCGATCGCTGCGAACCGACGAAAATCGGGCTGTCGGATGGCGAGCGGCCGCCCTCCGTGTGCTCAAGGTCTCCCCGTTCTCCCACAGCCGCGTCCGGGCTCTTCCGACCGGAGGAGCCGGGCGGGGGCGCAGGTCGAGAGGTAGCGAGACAGTCGTTTGTGCCATCCGAATGACCGGCGCTCTCCAGCGAATTATTAATCTCTGGCGTGGCGCTAGGCGGCTGCACGGCGGTCGCACCACGAGGAGAGGGGGGAGGTGCTGAGGTAGATTGCAGTACTGCATTCTTATTGGCATCGAACGCTGGCAGTGACGTTTGCTGGCCATTACAGTTTTCCGCAGACCCACGTTCTTGTTTCAATACGTTTAGTGCAAGTTGCCCCGCGGGCGCGCTAGCTGCGTCGCTCGCCTCAAGCCCGGCTCCCGCCGCCGGTGAAGTGCAAAGGTCGTGTCGCGGGTCGTGTGCCGCGTCGCCTTCGTCGCTGTCCGTTTCGTCCTCGTCGGCGACGGTCGCGGCGGCGTTCGGCTTTTTCACGTCGATGGATTTCCGCCACCCGAAGTCCAGGTTCGGATACCTGCGCGACAAGGCGCGGAGGGTAGTACAGCGGCGATCGTTAACGCGTGAGCGGGGCGAGGCTCCGCGCTGCTCACAGCGTGGTGGGCATTGCGCGAGCGGCGGAGGAACAAACGGTAACTGCACGAGGATGTGCCGATGGGGGAAAGACAGGCGATGATGCGTACGATTGTAAGCATTAAATCCCATAACTTATCCGGGTAAAACAATAAGAAAGTATGATAATCGCATTGGGAGGAAGGCACAAATAGAAAAGTCGCAGTAATGGTTTCATGTGTCTCCCGACCACCTCCGCTCTCGCCACTAAAGGCTGCTACAATCAACACAAATCCTTATCCTGCTGGCACCTTGTACGACGGGATATGGGTGTAAACAATAATTTAGTGGCGTCACCTGAAGGAGGTGGGCAGAGCGTGCAGCCCCACGCCCGTCTCGCTGGCGATGAGCGCCCTCAGCTCCTCGGCTGTGAGCAGGCAGTGCAGGCGGTACAAGATGCTCGGCAGGCACACTGCCTTGCGCCACATGGACGCTGGGATCGGGTGGATGGCGCACAGCTCCGGCACCAGAATCTGGAGAGCACGAGGCACAAAGCCGAGTGAGACAGCTCATGATGATGCTGCTGCTTATGCTGCTGCGTAGTGGATAGATCACGGCCGAGTACGATTATGATGATGATGAAAACGACGACGTCACAACACATGGTGAAGGCTGGGAGATTGCACGACAGCTACATCACACCACACGATAAGTGCAGCGAAGAAGTGGTAGGCCTCGCATGGGCGCGGAGCCATTTGACGCAAAGTCTCGTGCCGTTCATGGAGCGCACGCACGGTCTATAGCTGCTTCCCCACCGCTGGCACAGAGGAATAAGACGACATTCATTCGTTACTCACTCACTCACAATGCACACCGCATGCTACTAGACGTCAAACAGCATTACAACACCGAGTTGTATGTCAGCGCATCACCAAGGCCAACGTTCTAAGTGAATGTCACCGTTCGCTGCAGTGTGGATGTCTCCGGCGAGCGTACCTGCTTGTTCTGCAGGCTCTCCCACTTGGCCTTGCGTTTTTCCGCACTGCTCAAGGGCAAAGCTTTCCCCTTCTGGTTCAAGTGTCGGGGCGTGAGCAGGTTCAGCCTGTACAAACGGGGAAGCAAAAGCACCAAGCTGTTGGAATGTGTCACTGGCAAGCATGAGAGAGAGAGGAAGAGCGCGTAAGCTACCCAGCCACGATTTAAAGCTTTCGTGACTGCAGGGATTCATCTTCTTGGTTCTTTCGGTAAAGTTATGTAGAAGGGAAATAATAAAATAATACAAATAAAATACAATTCTCACGACGTTTCGGCCACAACGCAAGCAGCCGTCCTCAGGTGAAGAACAGGTCTGTCGGAAAGACAGCGTCACGTCGTGAGAATTGTATTTTATTATGTTTTATTTTTATTATTTTATTATTTCCCTTCTACGTGACTTTACCGAAAGAACCAAGAAGATCTACCCAGCCACTTCCAGGATTATTCAACTTTTCCACTGTACAACCGAGCCACACCGACACCTTGCCGGGCCAGTCCCTTTTTTAAAGAAGCACCAAGTTATTTTTCCACTGCAGAACCGGAGTCGTGCCAGTGATGCCACAGGTAATAAAAGTGCAAACAAGTCGACGTCGCACATTCAAGCGTCCCGACTGACGCGACACATTAGATGAAAATGCCGAACCCCCATCCATGGCCCTGCATGGCACCACGCCAGATTCACATGTCTCGTAAGGCCAGAGGTTCGCAGCCATATCCTCTCAGGCTCGACACATGGCCAAAATAAAAATTTGTCCACTGCAGAACCTGAACCGTGCTGCTGAACGAGTCGTGCCAGTATTATCAACGGTCTGGTTTTCGGATCAGCATGGAAAAAAGCCAGCAGATAACCAGCCATGCCATTGAGGGTTCCCGCGCTAGCAAAGCTCGGACGTGGCAGTGGATTGATCAACCGAGAGCACA
The DNA here is from genome assembly GCA_014621495.2 of Entosphenus tridentatus. Classification (NCBI taxonomy): domain Eukaryota; kingdom Metazoa; phylum Chordata; class Hyperoartia; order Petromyzontiformes; family Petromyzontidae; genus Entosphenus; species Entosphenus tridentatus. The sequence goes on from CM025629.2 coordinate 6,107,023, forward strand.
CCGGGCTGGGCAGCAACAACAACTCTCATATATACAAGGCGCTAAAATCACACTCGGGGGTGCACCTGGAGGACGTGTGGTCGACATCGAGCAGCGGCTGGTTCAGGTTGGTGAGGTCCAGGTTGTACTTAGTCTTGTAGTACTCGGCGAAGGTCTGGTACTCAGGCGACGGGAACTTGCTGAGCGGCGTCAGGTCCGTGTACACGTCCGCAACGTAGAAGCGGTGAGGCTGGTCGAAGTTCCGGTATCTGTAGAAGCGACAAAAAATAATTGTCCAATTTTGATCATACAAGAATTTGCGATGCTGCCACCGAAAACCCATGAATGACAAATTTAAAAAAAGTTATAAGCTACATACAGGAACATCTCATATTTGACAGCAAATGACCATTAACACTGTGGCACGCGACAGTGATCATAACGAATGTGGTGAATGTTTTATTTACGGATCGTGCAAAACCAAAGTGAAATGATGGTGATCTAGGCCTCATTTTCGATTATTTTTTTCCCCCAATGAATCTCAAAATCGGGAGCGGATCCCCCTCCAACTAAAACAACAGTGTTGGTGTAGCAGGCACGGAGACATTCAGCACAGCCAAACAAAATTACTTGAACGTCTAAAGCACTGCAGAAAACCAGCGCTCGTGCCATGATCACAGCCAAAGCCACTCAATTGGAAGCCACCGGAGCTACGAACCTTTAAATCAAGATTGAAAACTCATTCCTTTAGAACTGCTTTGCGTTGTGTTTGTTTGTCCTACCGCCGCACCTCCGATTAGCGCGGTTGGCTGCTTACGGTGCGAAAGAAGTTCGACATACGCACATACAAAGCAAAGCGACGTCACCGGGTGGCGGTTACCGCGGGATGATGACAGCATCCTGGTAGTCGGGCAGCAGGAACGAGAAGGGGTGCTCGTGCGAGTACTGCTTGGCGGGGATCCCGGTCCGCGCCTCCGACAGCTCGATCTCCTCCATGAACCCAAAGTCGATGTCCAGGTCACCGCCTGCGTCCACTGGCGGCAGGGCAGGAGAGGATAGAGACCAGGGCGAAGGTTTCCCCATATAGCTTGAACAGACTTTTGGGACAGGTGCTGCTAGTGAGTAGCGCCTATGAAGGCTGGCACGGCACACGAGAAGGTGGGTGGCCGGCACGGCACACGTGGGAGTGAGTGGCCAGCACCACGCCCCAGTGGGAATGTTTACACGTCGCACCCAGTACACATTTTGCGGCCGAGTTGACCTCGGGAAGACCCAGGACAGAATCACATATCCACCACCGTTATTAGGTCATGAGCAGGAATTGAGTTTGTAGTGCTGCGCTAAGAAGCGATGACTACCGCCTCCCCCCATTAGCCTCCACACTCAGTGGTCTCACGCCTGGATGTCAATGTTTCTCAACTCCAGTCCTCACGGTCCCCCACCACAGTCTGTCCATTTACACGATTACCGATCGCTTCTAGTTGTATGTTAATTTGCAGGCGGACAATAATTTTTTCTAGATAATGGGGAAGAGTGTCGGCTAGAGGAAGCGTTCCCAACAGGATGTCCACCCCGTAGGTGTGTACGTGCGACGCAGTTCAGCATAACTCTGTTGACAATGACCAACAGTTTGGGTTTCGTCTCACTCTTCGGAGTATCTTATAATCACGGAGAGTACGATTATACACGATGACGTCGACGATAACAATATCATCAAGGACGATGATTAACACGCAACGATGGTGATGACGATCACGACGACAATGCTGGCACAATGACGACGATGATCGTGACGATGACTGTGATAACCCACGCACAACTACGATGAACACATGACGATGGCGGTAGAGAGAGCGAGCGGGTACCGGTGTCGAGGGGCAGCACGCAGTACGCCGCCTCGGCAAGCGCCGGCTGGAACTCCAGGTCGGGCTTCTCAAGGCGCAGGATGTGCGAGAAGATATACTGGTGGAAGCGCGTCACCAGCGCCAGCTGCTCCTCCGTCAGCTGGAAGCACGAGCGGCAGAGGCGGATGTCCACCGTCACCTCTCCCGAGCGCGTGTACACGGGGAAGCACGGGATCTGTGGGACGAGGAGGCACGCCAGGGAGACGGGGCCACGCGAGAGAAGCCACGAGATGTCTGCGATAAGCCGCTTCTTTTGAAGACAAACGTATATCACAGAACTACTTCCGAGATCCCTTCGAATGAACTCGCACAGCAACGGGAAAAGGCGGGCACACGGTAGCACTTTCCCCCCCCGGCTCCGTGCCACCTTAAGTAACGATCGTCGCGTAACAGTCAAGCAGGCGGATCGGAGGGCACGCGAGCGATGCCCGCGCGTCCCCACCCCGCCTCGCGTGCCCTGCGGCGCTACCTGCGGAATGCGCTTGGCGGTGAGGATGCCGAAGCAGCGCGCCGTGTCCTCGGGCGGGTACAGCCTCCGGCGGCGGAAGTTGAGCTCATCCGGTAGCGGTGTGCTCAGCACCATGCCCACCACGTACAGGAAGCAGGGGCTGCCAGGACGCGGGTAGCTGCTGTTCAGACACTCCGGGATCTGTGGATGGCCGCGTAGTAGTAGTATTTTAGATTGTTACGCATGTGTAATGCCAGTTGAGTAGTTTTTTTTCAGAATTGCGATGTTTGGCCAATACCAGCTTCATCGTTATGTAACATTAGCCATAGGATGAAATGGAAGAACCCGGAAGAAACCCACGCAAAAAAGGGGAAGAACGTACAAACTCTGCACAGTTAGGCAGCCAAGTAGGGAATTGAACCCAGGTGCTTCTTGCTTTGAGGCACAAGCGTTACCACTGAACCACCCTGCTCTACCCAAACATCATGAGCTGCAATGACCAGTTGAAACCACCGCCAGCAAGTCCCCCTTCCAGCCACGACGTGTCCTGGCCAAGCCCCTCACTTTCTCGAACAGCTCATGCGATGTTTATAACTCGCGTTGCACTTATTGGCTGTCCATGTAATCCCACTGGAGGCGGATGGCTGAAGAGACCTGCCGATAGGCTTGCAAAACAAATGTAAATGTTGATGCGAGAAAATTAGAGCACCTCGCAGAGCAAATGGCATCGAAGAGAAAGCGTTCACCGCATTCCACACAAGCGATAAGTACATAGCTTTAGAACTTTAAGTGCACACGCACGCCGCATCCTTGCGCACACAGCTTCACTGGCGATTTTTGGGGGATTCATTTATTTTGTATTAAAAACAATTCGGGTAGCCGTCTGGCTTACCCCGGTATGCCGGATTACCCGAGTTCACCTTCGCCGTAAATCCGAACCGCGTACGCCGCCCGACGAGCGCAACCGAGGCCCTGAGCGCCGCCGCGGCACGTACCGTCTTGGTGTAGCACTGGCGGCGCTTGGTGGAGCCAGGCCGGCCAGGGACCCCCGTCTCCTCCTCGTCGTGCAAGTCCAGCTCCTCCTCGTACTTCACCGTCTCCTTGCCGACGGGAAGCAGGTGGTCGTCCAACTCACCTGGAAGTACGCGCGGATGGGGGGGACGCACCGGGACGCTGCCGCGACGGTCGCAAGCGCGGCTCCTATTCCTACACAACGTTCTGCTGCATTTGTGTCAGCGGCGTCGTGCGAACGCCTTGCGTCCTGCTGCAAAAACTGAAATGAGGCTGGCCCATCTGTTATCCTGGTGCCTGGGCCCCCCTCTGGGTTGTGGACCCCAGTGCAGTTGCACCGCCTGCATACCTGGCAGCTACGCCACTGTTCTACGTATGTAAAGGATGGGGTCTAGTATTTTTACTCTGTGTATTCATCGTTTAACCCGGAGCAGCGGGGCAATGGTAAGCATACCGAGCTACACACCCAACCATCTGAATTAAATTCCACGCCATTCCTAACATCAGTGACGAGTGACCTCTGAATGGGCCCTCGGTATCCCCCGTCCTTCATAAATCCGTACTGACCAGCGTGAAGTATAGTCAAACAACCCCAATGATCGACAGAGTGTGGGGAGGCCCTCGTCCAGCAGATTGCTGATGATACAGAGCTCATGATCAATGATATAAACACGACGACAAGTACCAGACGCAGTGTGCGTGGTGCAGCTACCTGCTTTGTGCAGCCGCTCGCAACACAGCAATGCCACGGCCTTCTCCGCCAGCCTCCTGGTGGACATGCAGGGTCCCTACGAAAAAGACAGATCCCCACCGCATAACATTAACAACACTTTTATGGCAAGTGCTGTTAGCGGGCAACTATGAAGGCCGTCACATGCACACCCACGGCTCACACACGCAAGCACGTACGAGCGCACGACGCTTTGTACTCGCGCAAGCATTGCCATAATTTTTGTTTTATAAAGTGAGAAGGCCAAGATAATATGAACTGTAAATAAAGTCAAGGTGCAGCGCTGCAATTGCTCGCTTGCGCCAATGCTGGTGGCAGGGCCTCAACTAGAAGGGGCTCGAGAGAGCCCCTCTCTAGACGAGACTTCAGAAACTTTTACCTGTAAGAGAAATAAATCACATAAATCGTAACCGCTACCAACTATGTCCTACGCTAACGTTAAGTGAGGATGTTGAACCCTGGTGGGGGGGGGAGGGACGCACCACCACGGGGTCCCTGAGCGGGCAGTTGATTGGCAGGTGCAGCATGGAGCAGAACGTTCCGTCCAGCAGCTCCAACGTCTTGCACTTGGGCGCCAGGTGGGTGAAGGGGTCGCTTGGCAGTTTGGCACAGTAGCTGGAATTGCGAGCGACACAACAGGGAATCCGAGCCGTTAGTTCACGGGAAAATGAACGTGAAACGCACACGTTGGGGGATAGACACATGCACACAACGGAAGGTTGGTGACACTGCGGGCCGTGTAGTCGCCCACCGATTGACGAGTCCGATTGCCGAGTTGAGGGTCACGGAAGCGCCGCTCTCGTCCTGCCGCGGTGCATAGGCGGGCAGCAGGTCCTCCTGGCAGCTCACCACCAAGGCGTCGACCTCGCCACCGCCGCCGCCAATGCCGCCACCGCCGCATTCCACTGCCTCGGGGCACTTGGAACACTTGCTGCGCAGGATCTGCGGAAGCACACCGATCAATTCAGCATGACACAGAAAAACACGTTTTAGCCAATTGCCCAGCGAGTTTGCAAGGGAGATGCACGCTATCGACGACGACGACGACGACGACATCCAAGTGGCCCATACAGAGGGATAGGCAAAGTTGGAAAACAATGCGAGGTGCAGTCCAAAGATAGTGCGCAAGAACAAAAACGTACAATATTAACAATAAAAATTGGCATATTGACAAACAGACTACTGGGACCCACACAAACATGTGCAAAGAGCATTGACCGTCAGGCTGCGGGGGAAGTCAATAACAGAGGTTATAATGAGACTCGAACAGTAATTTTGCGTTGAACACGGTAGATGCGTTCCGAAAAATTCCACGTTAAGCAAACATATATAATGTTACGAAAAAGTTTGGTGAAATACGATGTACTACGTACACGCAGTAAGATGGCAGGAAAAATAACTGAGGGTATGCCACCGCATTACTGTATCATTCCGTGTACTGTACCGTACCACTCAGCTGCGCAGCTCAAGAAAGTAGTTCGTCATCGACCACTCAGAAACTGCATTATAACGGGCACCTTCCACGTAAAAAAAGATGCGAGTTCTGCATTATAACAGTGCGCGCTCTGCGTTAATAACGGTGCGTGTTCCGTGTTGTGCGGAAAAGTATTCCCTCATGGAAGAACCGCGTCGTAGCGAAAAAGCGTTGCGTGAACAGCACGCGTTAAAGCGAGGACTTGCTGTGCAGCACCTATTAACCCCACCGTGTAAACGGCAGAGCGATGCTTTAGCCACGCCAGACACCAGGTCCTTGCGGCGCCACTACTCGCTCATGATGTGGATGGCGCAGATGCAAGGCTTTGGCCGCGTGAGAGCGATGGCTCGGGCGTGGGAGCCAGGCTTTGGAACGCGCGGTTTGCAAACCTTCTCGATGGCCTTGTAGGTGCACAGTTCGCGGTGGAAGGCAGGCATCCTCTGGGCGTCGGCCAGCATGACATAGTTGGAGACGGGTGCCTGGGCGCGGCCCTTTGACTGCACATATGAGCGGTAGTCGGCGGGCGGATCAAATCGCACCACCAGGTTGCACTTGGGCAGGTCCACGCCCTCCTCCACCGCGCTCGTCGCCACCAGCAGGTTCGTCTCGTGCGCGCGGAACTTGCGCAGCACCTGCTTGCGCGGGGGAACAGCGAGCAAACGGGACGTGTCGGTGCCGATGATGTAGCGCCAATGCCGCGCAAACTGCCGCTTCGCTCGGTCGTGCTCGGGGCAGGGTGTAAACAATCCATCGCGATCATCATCAAGAACGATCAACCCATCTGGCCACTGGCAGAGGAACGCCTCGTCCCAATCCATCAGGAAAAAGAACACGTGGACTACAGAATACACGTGCGGGTTAAAAGTATAATTTAGACCGTCAAGAAGGACGTGTCACTTAAAGAAGGCCGGTGGTCTCGACGGATGTCGGAGCGGCAGCCAATGGAGGGAACGCGCAACAAAATCAGCTCATGTGCAGGTGCTCGGTAGGTTGTTGTTATCGCAGGACCGTGAGACGGAAACGGTTTGGGGAGGCTTTCACCCTGCAGTGGGATGATCACGACGAGGTGCCGTCATGCGGCTGAAAGGGCACGGGTGCTGCGCCGAGCGAGGCGCTCACCCAGCAGCGCTCACCTCCTCCTGCTTGCGGAACTCGGCCTCATTGTGCCGGCTGCGCGGCTGGTTCTTGCCGATGCCGTGCCCCGTGATGAAGTTACTGCTGATGTACGCCAGCTCGGGGTCTTGCTTGCCCGCCTCCTTGATCAGCCTGCGCCCGGAATCGAAAATCACGACGGCCACAATGACATCCCGCCTCCCTCCAAGGCAAACCTCCCGGCAACCCATGCCCAGTGTGATGCGGCTGATGATAATGACGTCCGCAAGCACCGTTGGTCACCTCCAGTGGCACACGTGGGAGAGGAGGCGCGACTGTTTGGTCTAAATATTTTCGCGTTACCTGCCGAGTCGTACGATCAAACAGCTCGATGAAAGAGTGACCGACTGAGCTCAGTCTCCTGACTCGACACGTTGCTGAATCACACGTCGCAGCTCACCGGTTGAGCACCACCGCCATGTAGCGCCGCTCCACGAACACGATGCCACACAGGATGTTGGTGAACGGCGATGGGAAGTTGGAGTCGCCGGCGTCTCGCTCGTCAGCACCGCCGGCGTCCTCGTCTGGCCGCCCCACTTCCTCCTCCTCCTCTTCTTCCTCCTCCTCCTCATCCTCCGACGAGTCGCTCCACGACACATAGGTGGCCTGCCCGCGGTTGTTGTACCACTCGTCACTCTGGTAGCAGTAGCCCTGGGCCTGCGTGGGACCAACAAGCAGAAGCAGACCTCGGATAAATTTACAACCAGCGGTGACTGCACTCCACGAGCTCCAGCTCTAGGAATCGATGACCACCTGTGGACTTTTAGTCATTTCTCTGGTCTTTCAAGTTGATTAAGCAGTCGAAGCAGTCGAACCTTTAGTCGATAAATATTAAATATTGGTGCGAGTGGCAAACATATCCCCTCCTCATGATTAACAGACCAGTGAATTAAATACATCTTTAAATATGTATATAAAGTCAACTCCCATGTTTGCAACCTCTCATAACGTTGCTAAATTATCCGAGTCTGCATCTACATTTAGACTTGGTTAATCTCGTCACGGTCAGTCGCGCCGTGGTCTCTGGTGGGTGACAATCGTAGCCATCGTCGCCCTCCACGATTTTCGTCCAGAGTTCACTTTGTCATCGCTGACTAAGAGAGTGGACAGAGGTGTGGCAGAGCGGGAGTGGCGAGAAGCGGGAGGGTTGGCCATCATTACCGTCGCAAATTTCCCCAACAACAACAACACTGAACGCGGCCGTGAACCTCGTACCCCAACGGCCTGCGGCCTCTCCAGCGGCCGGTACTCGCGCAGCACCTCCAGGAGCCGCACCACCTTCGGTGTGACGTACGGTGGTCCCAGCGGCGCCGGCAGGGAGCCCGCCCCGCCGGCGGCGGCGGGCAGACGGCCCTCGCACATGGCGTGCAGCCGGCGCAGCTGCGTGTCGGCCAGCAGGATGAGGCGGCGCCGCAGCTGCTGCTGCGCGCCCTGAGCGGGCTGCGCGCCCTGAGCGGGCGGCGCGGGCGGGCTGCCGTCGCCGAGGCACGGCAAGGCCTCCAGCGCGGAGCCATCGGGCGAGACGGCGGTGATGGAGGCGGTGTCGTGCCGCGCCTGCCGTTGCAGCTCGCGCACCATGAGGCCAGCGGCCTTGTCGGCGCACCAGGGGCCCAGCAGCGTGAGCACCGTGTGGCACTCCGACAGGATCTGTGCGCCGCATGGAAGGGAGGTCACACGCTGGGTTTGTCGCCAACTACAGGTGACCCCCGCACCTACGACGTAAGTCAAACCCTTATTTACCATAGGCGCAATGTTACACATCGGGGTTCGATAGCAGTCGTTAGTGTAAGAAAGGTCGTAAAAGCGGGGCGGTCGCAATTTGAGCCGTCGTAAGTTGGGGGTCACCTGTACCACGCAACAGCTCGACGTCCGATCGCAACCATCTCACGCACGCTGGCACTGGGGACAAAATTCCACGGCGCGCCTCCACAGCTCGCCGCCAGCCCCCCCCATCCCCCATCCCCCACCCCCCTCCCCCATTGGAGTGGCGCCCAACGACCCCCACCTGCAGCGGCAGCGCCCGGGGGTCCCGCTCGCCTTGTTCGCTGGTGGCGCAGTCTGTGACGAAGGCGATGGCGTCCTCCAGCTGGCGGCGCAGGTCTGCGTAGAGCCCGATGGCGTCCGTGTACTCCTCACACTCCAGCACCACCTCGTGGGGCTGCGATGAGTACCTAGGACGGGCGGGCGCCGGCAACCACACGTTACAGCCCCCCCGTGTAGCAAAGGTGGCATGCTTGACTGCGACTTTTAAAGTATTTTTAACGCTTGCCTGCTTGTCTGTTTGTCCATCTGTCCGTCTGTAACATGGGGTCCCGAATTAGCATTTATAAAGTTCAACCAATCTAAATAAAATTTTTGCATAAAGTTGCGTCCCTTTTAGGGACTTGCCCTATGTACGTTCATTTATCAAAGGGGGGCAGGGCAGTAAGCAGGACAACCATGGTGGCGAGAGGGTGGAAGGAGGGTGGGGGGAGGGCAGTATGTATGTGGAACTTCTTTCGCACCGTACGTAGCCAACCATGCTAATCACTCATCAGTGCATGTGGCACAATAGTAAGAACATGGAGGAACGACAAGCATGGGTAGCAGCAGTAGAGGGTTGGGGGATGGTGCGATACTCAGCGCAGGGACCCTCGGAGCCACAGTGGGCGAGGTTCGTTCGCAGGCGGTCATGGCGACGGTGGCACTCACCGGTCGAGCACCACGAGGTCGGTGGCTGTCTCGGCGCTGCTCTGCAGGGTCCGCTCCAGCTGCTGGATGCGGCGCTGGAGGCTACCGGGGCGGCACTCGCCGTCCAAGATGGCGGCCGTCAGGCCCAGGATGCGAGGCCGCTCCGACTCAGGCTGCGCACAGTAGAGCTGTCGGCGGCGGCGATAGGGAGGGAAGGAGGGAGCGAGGGAGGGAAGGGAGCATCGTCATGGTCGGCAGCGTAAATGGGGAAAAATTCACGATGGAGGCTGGGAGGTTTGTAAGCAGGGACAAGTGTCTGTGTAAGTGAGACTGCGACTGTGGAGCAGTAGTGTAGCGGTTAGCGAGCTGCACTACAAACCAGGCGACACGAGTTCGATTCCCGCTCATGGCCAACACCAGTGACAGTTATCTGAACCGGTCCTGGGCCTCCCCTAAGTTGACTCAGCCTTTAAATAGGTACCTGATGCGGTGTGTAAACATCGCCTCTCAGAAAACTGCTATGTAAATTTAGCAGTGGACTGATCACGGCTGATGATGATGATGATGATGACAGAGACAACAACGATGACAATGGTGGTGGTGATGACGATGATAATGGTTATGATCACAGTGTCCGCACCTGCATGATGTGCCTGTAGGGATGCTCGGTGAGGGCGTGGTGGCACTCGTCGATCACCAGCAGGTTGATGCGGGAAAACGGCACCAACTGGCAGTGGAGGGCCTCCAGAAACACGGTGCACGTCATCACCAGAACCTGCGGTGGAAGAGCGCGGGAGCCAACGTCGCGTGGTCACGGACTTCTCGACTCGGTAAAATGATGCATCGCGGCCAATGAACCAAGAGATATTTAATCGCTCAAGTTTAGTCTTTGATCTAAATTCTCCCCACCATTTATTGTTCAATTGCGCTGATTGGCCCATGAAGAAATCACGTGGAATGCATGCGCCAAATTTCATTACGACTTGGACACTAAGCAGGCTTAAACCTAGATAGTGCTCGGATTGGGTGACCTCCAAGTGCATCAGGTCGGAGGAGGAGACCGCGGCTGCTACCAGAGAGCAATGCAGCAAAACTCACCGTTGTGCCGTACATTCACGCTCACCGACATTAAACAAACCCGCTTTTCATCAGCATGGTCAAGTTACGGTCAAATAGATAGTGGCTAAAGATGATGATTTGGATGACGACGATGATGACGACAAACCTGGTGCAGCGCAAGCTCCTTGCGCCATCTCGAGTCATCCCAGGCGTCCAGGCAGTCGCGGCTCGTGCACTCCCCCACGGTCAGGTCCGAGTGCGTGCGGATGGCCGCCGCCTGCTCCGCCATGCACGCTTCTGAAGATCAGCGGCGCACGGCAGGCACGAAAACGCCACACCATCAAACCACGGACCCACGTAACTTCGCGCTGCCCCAAATGTGTATTTGACAGCGGTTGAATCAGAAGTTTCCCCAACACTCCGACGAAGCAACCGAATGGCTAAAGCACTCAGAACTGATCCCGATTAGTCGCTCTCCATTCGCCAGATGAAATAATCGCCGATCCGTCGATAAAAAAAGCAACAAATAGGTCTCCTCACATATCCATCTCTCCACATTTTAAGTGCATAATTCAGCAGCATTGATTCAAGACAAGCAACTGTAGACCAGCTTTGACACCCAGTCTCTCATCAGCAGAGCCAGGCTTGTTTGAATCAATGCTGGCGAACTGCCAATATTACAGGCAAGGACCTTCTCTGTTTACAACATGGGTCCTCGTTCGATTTCAGAAAAATTAAGCTGACAATACATGCACCAAATTAGGTGCCCAAGAACCACTTCTTTTCAATTCATGAATTATATGATCATTTGCCTTTAACCCAATTACTGAAGAGTCTGCCGGAACCTCATCGGCTCTCGGAAGCTAAGCGGATTCGAGTCTGGAGAGTGCACAACGCAGGTGTCTGTAGGCTGCTGGGAGAGCTCGGCTGTCAGCAGAGGGCAGTACTGTAACCATGCTCCAACATAAATGATCCCCGCCTTCAACCTGTGGAATCCTATTCTGAATTTCCAAGATGCTTACCCTTCCATATAGAGCTGGTTTTTTTTACCGCAGTCCTGACAAACCACCACAGTGTTTACCAATTAACCTTCATCGCTACTCATGCGACATCCGCTCCCCTCCTACCCGTGCTGACGAGGAAGACGGTGCGCTTGGCTTGCGAGCCATCCTCGCCCCTGGTGGCGTGAGCGAGCTCCTTGATGAGCAGCACGGCGATGAAGGTCTTCCCCGAGCCGGTGTTGAGGCACACGACCGTGTTGCGCTCAAGAGCGGCCTCCAGTAACTCCACCTGTCATGCGCCCGAAGGAAACGGCAGGACGAATGAATGCGGTGCCGCACTCTCTCTCTCTCTCTCCGCTTGGCCTTTGGCTTCCCGACGAGTGTCAACACAACACGGGGGAGGATCAGAAATTAGAGGTGCGACTGCGCTGGTAGTTGCTGTGCTGCTACGGCTGCCCCCCTGGGATCCATTCGAGAAGGGCTCTGGATCTTCTGCGGACTGCCCCGAGACACTTTGGGCCCCCAGTTGCATCATCGCCCCCATACTTGGTCTCATTAGCCCTAGGCAATGCCACGGTCTTGCGGTCTCTTCCCTCGCAAGCCCAAGACCTATCCCCCTTAAGATACGCCGCTAGCCTCAAGGCATCACCTGGTACTTCCTCGGGGTGAATATGTTGTCGTGGACCGTGTCCTGCTGCCAGGGCAGACCCAGCAGGGGCCCCGCCGAGGGCCCCGGCGTGACCAGCTGCAGGCCGGCCATAGTGCGCGGAGGCTCGCAGTGGCTCGCGCAGTGGCTCGCGCAGCGCCACCAATCGTCGTGCACCCGCCGGCGTCACGCTCCTCGAAGCCGCCACCGCCGCTGCCCGAGGGTCTGTGGCCCCATGAGGTCTCGTCTTTGCGCGTCCGTCCTCCCCCGGCGCGATTGCAGCTGAACACCTTATCACACAGCAGCAGCAGCAGGAAGAAGACAATAATGAACAAAATGATGGTTAAGATCAAGATGCCACAAGGGACATAACCCGATAATAAATCACACACTTAGATGGAGCCAAAACAACCCTTGGGTACTGCTACGGGAGCACCATACAAGGCATACAATCCCTGGCGTGAGTTCAAACTGTCCACTGCTGCATACAGTGACAGTGGGAACTGCTCCCAACTGTGTTCAAAGCATGGAAGATGTAGACATTTCCTCCATAAATGGAAGATCAATGCCTCACCAAACTGTGAAAGCAGCGAGGTGCAAACCATTGGGCGGATATCACTGAAGCCTACCCAATGCATCACGTGTATTCTGGTGGAACAAACGGACTCCATTAAGTTACCCCTGCTTACATATTACAAAATACAGTTATAGCCTGTTGCTTTTGATGACTTTAGAGTGATGACAAAATGCTGGGAAGCATTCTGCTGCAGATCCGGCAATGCGACCAGTTGTCCCGGAGTTGTAATTGATAACACGCAGCGACATGCCTACGTTCAAACGCCACGTTACCCCGGCAATCGGCGTTTAACCGCAGTCAATATCAGCTGCTCCGCCAGCATAACGGACACTGTTTCCCCAGTCGATGCAGTTTTCTTGTGGCAGCTGCTCTCAAACAGGAGCACCCGGGGATTCACTTGGTTATCAGTAGCTTGTAACCACACCATCATATCGTGCTCAGTGGAATGCCAAGATGAGACAACATTATAACCAGTCTTGCACACCAGCCACGATGGACACAGCTTAATTGTATCTCCCATTTAGAGGAGCCCATGACATGAAATGGCTCCTTTCATCAAATAATGGATTCTGCATCTGCATCGCACTTCCGAAGGGACAGTTTTGCAGTAGGGTTACGTAATTTTACCGTCAATTTAAATTAGATTGCATGGTTCCATCTTATTTTTACGAGATCACGTTTGACACCCAGTGTATATTAATGGCAAACTGTTTTGTTTCAGTATCACACTGGAAAGTCCAAATCCAACTAAATGGTTAAAATACCACGGTCTCTGACCTCTCCCCCTCTCTCTGTCGGGAGAAGGGCCACTGCCTGAAGCCAGGCTACTGTCGTATTCTCTGGATTATAAGACGCTCCGGAAAGTAAAATGCACCACTAACTAGTGCCCGGTGTCAATAAAGTTACACAAATCCGGTCATACGTAAACACCTACCGGATTGTATGGGAAACCACCAACTCTTGCTTTCACATACAGGGGGTGAGGTAAAAGAGCATCTTGTAATCTAGAGCAGCGGTTCCCAACCTTTTCGAGTGTCCCGTACTCCTTTTCAACCGCCAAACATTTTGCGGACCATCACACGCTACTCGTAGTTATTCGAAATTGTACATTTCCTTGGCGAGGATGTTATTCTGTTTTTATTCTGTTGACCCCCTAGAGTAGCCTCGCAGACCACCAGGGGTCCGCGAGCCACAGGTTGGGGAACCAGTGGTGTAGAGAATGCGGTATAACATTGTGTTGCAAGGCAGTGCTCTTGACAAATTTGATTGTTTTTGCTTGTGTGCGTGTACTACTGTCAGTACTTTCTGTCCCACACAAAGAGGATCGTCGTATAAGTACAGGACCAAACTACACAATGTACGTGCTGGTGGCGAGCTGACTTCAAACTCTGCACACATATCTTGAGGTTGATACTGTCCATTTACGATGCAGTTAAACTGTCAGCGGATTTTAATAGGCACAGACCCCCACTTAGCGCAAATGCCAATATTATTTTTATGACAGCTGTAAAACCGCATACACAAACTACATTTTAAATGTGTTTTTTTAAACATCACAATGGCTGACCGCTATATTTCACGTTAAACATTTTCCATAAAAACACATAAATGGGGTATTATATTATTCCCATAAAGATGTTTGAGATAACTGGACTGGAAATGTCTGCTTCATCTGCAGCTATCCAGCACGGTCCAATTCAGACTTAAATGCCCCATCTCTTCTTCTTTAAACCCTGGACCAAAAAGTGTACATATTGTACATCATATACGACCGGTCACTCACAATACTGTACATTTCACCACCACCACGCCGTTCATCGATCCATCTCTGCTTGGTTCGCTCTTCCACTACATGTTCCTTCTCTCATACCACCATCATTAACCCCCCCCCCCCGCGTCTGCTACCAACACGCCTGACCCAAGTCCGTCTGCTTTTTGTTCAAATTCAACAACAGGTCGTGCTTTTAACTCCGCACGTGGGCACAATGCCCAAATAAATAAACTAATTGCCAAAGGTGTTCTGGCTGGCTCGTTGAGAGCCCAGTCAACTTTGTAAACTCCACATTCGTATGGTGGGGACCAGTGCCGGATTAAGCTAGTGCGGGGCCTGTAGTCTGTTATAAAGGAGCCCTAAATTTAAAAAAACACAAATAGTAATACACATTTTTACTTGCATAGTAAAGTAACTGTATTTTTTCAATTACTATATAGCCAGATAATACGACAAATCGCTAACCTTAAACACCCATTCGTTCATAAAAGTTTAAGGTAGTATAGTACTATGGTAATAGAGCAAGTGCAGAATCACTGAACCGGAATTGAAATCTTGAAAGCATTTAGCGCGGGGCCCTTGAAAGTGCGGGCCCGTAGCATATGCTTCTTTTGCTACTAGGATAATAATCCGGCACTAGTAGGACCCAAACACATTTATAGAAGTAATCTCAGTAAGCTCACCCATGGCACACCTGGGTCTGTCCCGTGACCTCCTGCCAGCGAGCTTTCAACACCTCACGTGGCAATAAAGTGCACCTGGCCTGGCACGGCCGCCGTCACAGTCACCTAGTGGCGAATGATGGGTATTGCTACATGCATGGGGAGCGGTGGTGGCAGTGCTTCAGAAGGGCCCATAGAGTTCCATTCCCAGGCTTGGTATCTGAACCTCCCATGGATCTCTCCTAGGTCTACTCGGCCTTAAACAAATATCTGACGCTTGCGTGAAAACATCACCAACCGAAACAAAGGCGATTGAGCGTTCCGTCTTTAATAGGTGCTCGCTAACAGCACTTGCTCCAATCATCTATAACACGAGACATGGAATATCTTCGGTTGAATGCATGTTTGTGTGTGTGGGGTGCGGTAGTGTAGCGGTGAGCGCGCTGCGCTACGAACTCCGGCGACAGGAGTTCGATTCCCTCTCACGGCCAAAACCAGTTACGATTATCTGAACCGGTCCTGAGCCTCCCCTAGGTCGACTCAACCTCAAATGAATACCCGGTGCGGTGTGTAAACATCGTCACTCGGGAGACAAAGGCGGTCGGACGTGGTGCTGGCCACCTACTCCCTCGTGTGCCGTGCCGGCCTTCATAGGTGCTCGCTAACAGCACTTGTCCCAGCAGTCTGTGTGTACATGTAGTCGTTTTGTCAAACATATGCTGGACGAGGGACCTTGGATCGTGGGGGTTATTCGACTATACTTAACCACACTGGTACGTACGAGTGCACAGTACACTGTATATAATGTGCTCGCCCGCAGTCTGCAGGCCGCCGCGGGAGATCTTTACGCCGAAACGTGCACGAGCACGCACGTGTACATCATACACCACATCACCTCAAACAGTTTATAAAACATTGCCTTCACAAACGTCTCGTCTCTTTGTGCCCACGTGTGTCCGTGCGCGTCCGCGTGTGTAACGCGCCCAACTCCACAGCTTATTCACCAACAGCAACTGGTCCCAACAAACAGGTTTTTTTTCGTGCGAGTACAAATAAAACCAACAAATAAAATCATCAAAACGTCGGTCGGCAAACAGAGGAAAGTTGGTTTAAAGGTGCAAGGGATTTTATTTTCCCGGGGGCCAAAAGCGTCCATCCGCCGCAACTACCCCCGGGGAATCGGGCCCGCAACCCCTCGACCGCGTCTCGGATAGCGGCTCTACCGCCTCCGTCGCCTCGTAGCCCGGCCGAAGCGCCAGGCAAGAGGTGGGGGCTGGGTGGGTCGGTTGGTTTGGGGAGGGAAGAGAGAGATCGGGGCCCGGCGAATGAAAGGCCTCAGACCGCGACAGGGGAGGGGGCGCGAAGCGGGGCTCAAACAACCGCGTTATCGGGGGGGGTGGGCGATGGATAGGGGATGTGGAGAGGGAGGGCACAAATATTGAAGACGCTCTTTAAAAGGGATTCTAAACAATGAACGATGAGATGTTGTCTGAGGTGAGGGAGTTAAAATGTGATAAGAGAGAGGCAAGGTAGCGAGCGGCAAACTCACCGCCCCGCGCGTGGCCTCGGCTCTGAGTTGGTGGGTGGGGGGGGGTGGGGCGGGACACGCCCACTA
>CM025629.2:6123821-6143407 GCA_014621495.2 Entosphenus tridentatus
CGGGACACGCCCACTAAGCCTCGCTCAGCCAATGAGAGGAGGTGCGCTCTGGGGGATGGGGGTGTGAGCGTGCGCCAATTGGTCAAGAGACTCTAGGGGGGGGGGGGGGCTCTGAGTGTGCACGATTCGCCGGTGGGGGGCGGGGGAGATTATTTAATATATTAATTTGTATTATTACACACATTTTTCTTTTATTTTTATCGCGTTTACTTTTTAAATCTATGTTATAATGATAATAGGGTTTCCCCCTTTTTTCTGGCAACAAAACAGGTGTTAAGATAATAATAATTTATTTCTATGTGACTTTACCGAAAGAACCAAAGAGTAATTCTTGCAGTCACGAAAGCTTTGAATCTAGTTTTAGGTGTTAGGATGTTAAAACACCAAACTGAAACTGTATATTAAAAGGCCTTTTGGCGTCCTCTGGTCTAACCCCGTTTGAGACGAGGCTCAAAAGAAAGCTGTCTCTGGTGTGGACCAATCAGTTTCAAGGACAATGCCACAGATATTATCAGAGTATGTTTTTGTTTGCATTCTGACCACAAGCATTGTGGTTAATGCAGACATGATTCCTTGTAAAAGGTTTCAGTTTGGTGTTTTAACATCTTAACACCTGTTTTGTTGCCAGAATAAAGGGGAACACCTATTATCATGTTTTGGTAAAGGAGGTCCCATGATATAAATCTATATTGTTGTGTTTTGTTTTACGATAATATTTTTGTTATTTCATAGCTAACTTGTGTTTTTTTTACCGCAAATTATCGGTGGGGGAGTGAGCGTGAGTTTGATTTGTTACACCGGGACGATCCGGTTTGCCCGACTTATCTTCCACGGGAAGATCCGTGGGTCCTGCGTTTGTGTCGCCGTTTTTCAGGTTTCGCGCCGTGATCCGACGACGGTCTATCGCCGTATCGTCAGCGTCTCGTGCTTTTCATCTTCATCCACGAACATTGACATCTCTCTGCTGTTCGTTATATCTCGCGCGTTTATTTCCTGATAATTCCTCATCAACTCCGACTCAAGAGTAATGACAACACGTGCGTTGTATTTGATAGTGATCATTGATTTGTTTTATTTTGAAAAGTAGAGCCCACTACCGGCCATCTGTGAAAAAGAGCTTCATAGCTCATCGGATTCCTCCAGAATAAATCCATATTCTGATGATGACTAATGATGTTAACCACCTCGCCTGGTTTACAGGAGGTTGTGCGCTCTTATTCTGTGCGGGTTCTTTGCCGGAATGGGCCAGTTTTGCAAAATTCCACTCGTGACGAGTTTCACTTCGAAACCGGAGAACACTCGCACTGCATAAGAGTACTGGTCACACCTCGCAACCTCGCACCTACAGCACCTGGGAAGAAGCCCTGGTGGGTAATGACCAATCCAGGTGGAAAAAATCACGCTCCAGGCCGCTAAACTTGTGAGATCTGATGATATTTACAGTGTTCTTGTCAGAGGCACAATAATGCTGATCACTTTAATGTTCATGACCATTCTCAAACTCAACAACACATTCTCATAAATATTACGGGAAATGCTAAATAGCCGATCTCTGCAATTCCAATACCTTCTCGAATCGCGAAACACATCGCGCAAACACACACACGTCTATACTGAGAAACAGCAAAATGTATAAAATATTTATTTCTATCGTGGCTCTTGTTTGGATGTGCCAGCTCAGCCCCCTGACCGCTCAGCCACGCGGTTATCTCTTAAGAGTTCTGAAATGTAAAAAAACACACTGAGCTGACAATTCTATGTCTACGGCTCAGTGACATATGAAGTTTCTTTCGGGCTCGATCATCTGACGTCTTGCTCCACGTTCTTAGGAAATTAAATATCGTGCCGAACCACATGCGGAACAACTCAATAACACATCGGAGAGCCACGTGGCACAACCACGTTAACCCACCCAGAAGGATCAGCGAGCGTAACCGCGCAAGGGCAAGGCCCTATTTCACAGCAGGAATAGTTAACTTCACCAACGCCCGCGTGCTCCCCTGCCTGCCTGGCCGTCCGCCCTGGCCTGACACGGGGGGCAGTGGCGGGGGGCGAGGGAGGCTCCCCGCGGGGGCCGAGCTCCGGGGGGCCCGGGGTCCCCACGGCTCCGTCTTGCGGGAGCGGTCGCTGGACGCCGATGGTGCGGCGTGGCGGACGGAGCGCACGGCGCGCAGCACCTCCATCCTCTCGAGCAGGCACTCCTGCGTTACGCGAAAGAGGCCAACGACAACTTCAGTGGAAGCGGGCAGGCGGGTGGACGCAGAGGGTCAGGCGCACTGAGCCGGCGACCGCTGAGATAGCCCACGACACCTTGCTAGAGAAGCGATGGTGACCTGTGAGCAAGAGTCACGATGGAGGGGTAGCCAAGGGAAGGAATATTTATCGCCAAAGCGGATGTCCTTACCCCCTCACTGCCCCCGCGGAGATGGAGTGATGAAGTCAGTTTGCGCACAAGCTCGACGGAATGTTACATCGCAGGCTCACGAGTAATGGAGGAATGGCGGCAACTTGGGGAGGCCTTCATCCAGCAGTGAATTGATCATGGCTGGCAATGATGATGGTACTCACCTCCACTGGGGACCCTTGGCCAGTGGAGGAAATGCCACGAATAGAAGGGCCCGGGGGTTTTACTGACTTCATTAATTATCATTGAACGCACATTTACAATCAACCGCGCGGGTCGTTACGGTATTTTCAAGGATAATTTTTTTTTACTCCTTCCTCCCAGACGTTTGTTTCAGGGCCATGTTATTTTTGCAGAACACTGCTAAAAATTGTTTTTGTGCCCACGCCCTGATTTAAGGGTTTGTGTCTCGTTAAATAGCGTTCGATAATAACTCCTCCTGGACGGTCATCACGAGCAAAAGCCTGCCGATCTGTCCCATCGTCCCACTGCTGATTATTTTGTTCGTGATTCCTTTTCGAAATCTAAATCCAAGAAAGAAATAACAATGTAATTATAGCTGCATCATGTGACCACACCTGTGTATTGACATAACTGTAGCTTGTGAGTACACCAGGATTATGTGATCGCATACACACCTGCATCGTTTACTCAAACCTGTACCATGTGGGCACACACCTGTGTCTAAACACATCTGGATCACGTGATCACACCTGCACCTCAATACGTCTGCATCGTCCACTCACACACACCTGTGATCGTGTGATCTCACCTGGACCATGTCTAGCTTGGAGAAGGAGTCCATGTCCTGCAATGAGCCATATTGACGTAGGTAGCAGCTCTCCGCCAGGTTATCAATCGCCATCAGCATTGCGCCCAACTCCTGGCCCTATTGTGCAGATCCAGGACGTACATCAGTGTTGATTCTCGACATCAGCAGCATCATCGTCATCATCAGCAGTGGAGAGGTCATGGTTGATGGTTGTAGGCAGATCATTTGCATGGTTTCTGCTGCAGGGGGGCGAGGGGACGCACCTGGGTGCGGTGGTGCTGGCGCAGGGCAAGGAGCCGCTCCTCGGCAGCGCGGCAGCGCTCCTGCGCTCGCTCCCTCCGAGAGCGCAGCTCAGACATCTCCCCGTGGGTCACCTGCACGAGTGAGCGACAGAGAGCGAGCGAGCGAGACCGAGGAAGAGCATGAGTGAGAGACAGAGAGAGCGAGCGAGATGGAGAAAGAGCATGAGTGAGCGAGAGAGATGGTACATTTGTGTGTGACGAGAACCACAGTGACGCTACCCTCATCCCACTTTCAGTCACCCCCACCATGACCCCACCCACGTGACCCCACCCCTGTGACCCCACCGTGACCCCACCCTACCATCACCCTCACCCCACTGTGATCCCACCCTCACCCCACTATGACCCACAGTGACCCCACCCCCGTGACCCCACCATGCTTGTGTGGCTGAAGCCGCGTGTGAGCTGCGCGAGGTGGAGCTGAGCCTGCTCCAGATCACGTCCCAGGTCTCCCAGGCGGCCGAGCAGAGCCACCCTCGCCGCCTCTAGCCCCGTGTGGCGGCAGATGAGGCCGGAGTTGTCGTGGCCATCGCCGCCCGCATCCCCTGCGCCACCACGATGCGGTAAAACAATCAATCGAATCTGTTGTTATACAGTTGTCCTTACCCCTCACCTACGATTAGCATGGTTGGCTACGTACGGTGCGAAAGAAGTTCAACATGCACATCGCTACTTTCAGAGCAATTTTGGTTGTGGTGGTGAATTCATCTCTATCCCTGCTGTCCCAACACCTACTGGTGGATGCATGCACCCCCCCCACCTTCCACAACTCCCACCACTGCCCAAACAAGCTGAAGTCTGTGTCCTGGAGGAAGGGGCGGAGCCAACACAGAAAGAGGCAGGGCCTAAAGAAGAAGGGGGTGGAGCCTAAAGAGAAAAGGGGCAGGGCATAAAGAGGAAGGAGAGGGACCGAGATAGGCTGAACCCTTTTCATTTAAGGTTACGAAAGCATAGAATCAAACATGTGCAGCAGGCAGCAAATCTTTACTGCCACAGATGTGGCCACGGGCCAACTCAGTTCTAAATTTCATAAATCAATAAACCATTTCATCAACTCGTTAATTTACAAAGCACCCAATCAACCATCGTTCCAGTGACAGCCGGTGGAAATTCCACGTTTAGAATGGCAGGGTGGAATTCATTCCGAACGAGAGCCACTGCAGAAATAATTTGTTGAAAATACTGTATTGCCGTTTCTCAACGTAGGTGGTTGCGTGCTGTTGTGCCAGATGACTGCAGTGTCCCGAGACGGCACTGCACAAGGATCGTACACGTTGGTGCGTCGCGTCAGCGAGCGCAACGGGACTCGGCGAAACACGATGCGCCACGACCACCCACGTTGTCGGTTGGCTCCCATGACTTCCCAATGAATAATTCACATGAGCACCTGCCGCCTCTGCCCAGGTGGGCGCTCACCCGAGGCATTGTGGGCCTATCAGGAGATTGCGACCGCTTGGCAAAGACCTTCATCCAATAGTGCACTGATCATGGCTGATGACGGTGATGGTGATTATGGCGATGGACATTGACAGCTGGAGGGGGCTGCAGACCTTCGGGGAAGCGATCGAGAGCATCTTTGAGGAAATCTTCGTACACCTTGCACCTGCCCGTGGCCCTCTGAAGCTTCTGGCACCTGCAACCCGGCGGAGGGAACAGATAAACGTCAACGTTTAATCCAGCGGCTCACAACCCGTGAATCGCCGCTTAGGGCGCACAGAGCTGCAGAATCGGTACCATGCAGGAGAAATTACTAATCAAGGGCTCGGTAGCCTCCCGTGGGCTACTGCGGAGTAACCGCACTGCATCCTACACTCGGTCGACATTGGGCCACATGTGGAGTTTAACCAGAGGGACCGACCCATCGCTTGTAGTTCTGTGCCGAGCCAGTGCCGCTGTTGCAGGTAAAATCAATTCCAGATGAAATAACGCACGTGACAGCTGCTGCCACCGCTTGAAATTAAGTTAAAGTGCCTTGTCAATTCGCACATGCCCACTGTTGCTGTGCAGCATGGTCAGATGTGGACGCATTTAGATATTGCGATATGAGTCCAAGTCGTATTGTATCTTTTCTATTCTCCAGATAAGCGGTCACCTTGCTTCCTAGACAGGTAGACTTCAGACAATGGGTCACCTTCATCAGTGGACAGGTCGGCTGGAGGTAAGAGGTCACCTACAGCTGATGCTTCAGATGAGGGTTCACCTGCAGCAGGAGTCAGATGGGAGGATTCATGGGCTCAGGGGTCACAACCTGCAGCAGCTGCAGCAGCTGCAGCAGGAGGAGGAGGCGTCACCTGCGCTGCAGCTGCATCAGGAGCTCGCGCAGCCGCTCCGCTTCTCCTCGCGCCGCCTCCGTCTCCGCGCGCTCCTTCCGCTGGCGCGTGAGCGCACGCCGCGTGCGCACGTCCTGCTCACGCAGAACCTGCTGCAGCTGCAGCGCGCGGTCCTCTTCCTGCGCGTGCGCACACGCACACACGCACGCGCGTACACGATGATACGCGTACTCACGCATAGATGCACGTGTGTATACACACCGACAAAGATCCCCGTAAAGCCTTAGCGGACACAAAGATAACAAAGATCCCCCATATAGCCTCAATAGACTGTAGGGGCAAGTGCTGTTAGCGAGCACCTATGAAGGCCAGAACGGTACACGAGGGGGTGGGTGGCCAGCACCACGCCCGACCGCCTTTGTCTCCCTAGTGGCGATGTTTAAACACCGCACCAGGTACTTATTTGAGGCTGAGTCGACCTAGGGGAGGCCCCGGACCGGTTCAGATAATCGTCACCGGTGTTGGCCGTGAGCGGCAATCGAACCCGGGTCGTCGGGATTATAGCGCAGCGCGCTAACCGCTATACTACCGCTCCCCACACACACATAGGCACACTCCATTTCCTCTTGCCCCACGTCCCACGTGCCTTAATGAAGCCATGTGCCCTCAAAGACAAAAAAAAAGATCCCCAAAGTACCCTTAACAGACTGTTGGGGCAAGTGCAGTTAGTGAGCGCCTATTAAGGCAGGCACGGCCACACAAGGGTGGTGAGTTGGTGAACGCCAAGCTTGTCTTTCCAGTGCCGATATTTTTGCACGCCGCATCAGTTGACCGACGACTAGTTCTGGATACCATCCGCCTGCCGACGTTAAACCACGGCCAAGAATCGAACCCATATTAGGCGGCGTTCGCTGACCTCTCTGCGCCGCTGCTGCAGCTGGCGCCCGCGCGCCCCGCACTCCTCCATGCGCCGGCGAAACCTCCCGCGAGCCTCCTCCAGCTCCGCGTCGATGCGCCTCCGTTCCACCTCCCGTCGCAGGAGCAGGGTCTCCTGGGGGGCAGCCCCAGGGGCCTCGAGTAGGCGGGAGGGGCTCTGGGGGGGTAGCGGTGGGGGGGGTAGAGGGGGGAGAGAGGGGGGAGGCAGATGGTGAAAAAATAATGAGAAGTATTGCAACTAAATATAACTGATAAGCTGAGCATTAATCAGATCGTGGGTCCATTTGGTATGCAAGCCAAAAGTGATTTCCTGTACAAAAAAGTGATTTCCTGCACAAATAATGCCGTCGGTACTCGCCCGTGCCAATGTTGGAAAGTCCACATTCCTTTGTCGGGAACCAGTATTTCCATAAGCCAACCACAATTGGTGCACCCTCACCATGCGATGCTCATTGTAACTGCCACATAGAGACGACGATGTTGAGATGTTGATGATGATGGTGGAGATGATGGAGGTGGATAGATGATTTTACCTCCTTGACAACTGGAAATTTTTTGATGTTTTCATCTTCATCTCTGCAAAAGAAAACCATCAACATAACTATATCCATAAACAAAGCAAAGATCAACCGTGTAGTTCATAGACTGTTGAAGCAAAGTGATATAAAGGGTGCTTCCAAAAAATATGAACACTTATATGGGACTATCGTTTTTAATGGAAAAAGAACGATAATATACTATAACATGATAAGAAATGTATGTTATTATAATTATATTTTCCCTTTTTTCTGGCAACAAAACAGGTGTTAAGATGTTAAAACACCAAACTGAAACAAGGAATAATGTCGTATTTGATGTTACCGCATGCTATAAAATAACGTTACATTAACAACTGTAATGTTATAATAATTGTTTTTTTACTCTTCTATCTGGCAACAAAACTGACGCCCCTTTTTTACAAGGAGTCATGTTTGCATAGACCACAATACCTGCAGTCACAATGCAAACAAAAAACACAACTCTGATAATATATGCACTGTCCTTGAAGTTGATTGGTCCACACCCGAGACAGCTTTCCTTAGTCTCACATGGTGTTGGACCAGATGACGCCAAAAGGCGCACAACTCAAAGACAATGCACCATCAGAGTATGAGAGCTCGGGGTAAGCATTTACACCACTGGAACCTCATTTGCCAGTAAAAAATATGATAATTGGTTTTTTACTCTTTTATCTGGCAACAAAACTGACATTATTGGTCGAGTCATCACGTGACTGTGTCAATGACGCCGCGGTGGTTTAGATGTTAACTACCTTGCCTGCGATACAGGAGGTCATAGGTCTAATCCCGACTCTGACTCTTTTATATTTGGAGTTTGCATGTTATCCCCTTGGTCGCGTGAATTTTTCTCCGGGACCTCCGGTTTTTCCTTCCACATTTAGAGTCGACATCACGCGTTTAGAGCCACTTCGTTGGGCTATTCTTTGTGGCCAGGTCACTTCTGAGAAAGAGCTACATAGCTCAATGCGCCTTACCTGGTAAAATAAAAAATAAAATAGTAATAGCTTTAGTAAATGACAGCCTCTCTAATTACGTCATGGCGAACGTGATTAATTCTAGAGCGTTGCTGCACATACATTCTTCCTCATGGGAAGTCGCGAATAGGAACTTAGTGATTATGTCATTGAATTTAGAAGCCCTCGCGCGTCTATGTATGGGCCTCAGGAGTCAAGTGAAGGAAGGAAGGATGCTGCCGATGATGATGACATCCTTATACTGGCTGACAATTTCCACATACGTACAAAAATGAAAGACAAAAGTCCCCCCTCCCCGTGGAGCTTTATAGAGGCAAAGACCCCGCGTTCAGGCTTGCAGACCGAGCAAGTGGCAAGTGATGTTCGCGAGCACCTATTAAGGCTTGCACACACCGCCGATATTCCAACGTCGTGCCGAGGTACTCGTTTAGGGCTGAGTGGGTTAATAGGAGGCACCATAATACTTTCATACATCGCTTTTCAAGGGCGGTTATGCATCAAGCCCAGGAATACTGCCCCCCCCCCCCCCCCCCCAGAACAAAGTGCTGTTAGCGAGCGCCTATTGCCGTTTTGTCCAGATTATAAGACGCCGCAGAAAGTAATACGCACCACAAACGTGTGCACGGTGTCAATAAAGCCATGAAAATAGGGTAGCATTTCGATTGGGTTAAATCGTGGACCCCCCCCCCCAACTCTTGCTTTGTGATAACACGGTGGAGGGGGGGGTGGTGCACGGTACGGCGCACTACAAAGACAAAGATCCCCCGTAGAGCCTTAACAGCATGTTGGGGCAAGTGCTGTTAGCTGAGCACCGACCTCGGTACACAGAGCACGGTACACGCAACGCGGGCACCTTCCTTCCCCGAGCTGCGTCACGAAGATGTTCCGTCGCTCGATCCTCCTGATCTGGAATTTCACTGGCTCCACATCGCCCCTCTTCTCACCCCGCTCCTCCTCCTCGCGTCTCACGGCGTCCATGGCTGCCAGCCACGGACGCGGCGCTCCGTGCTCTGCGGGAACACCGTTTTCTCCGAATTATAAGACGCACCCGAAAGTAAGACGCACCTCTCCTCCCCAACCCCACCCCCCCAACGTTTGGGTCAATTAAAAAAAAGGAAATCATTCCCTTACGTGTATGCATCCGTGTAATTGCGACGTGGGTGAATGTATAGAGGAACAATGACATCTGCGAAAAGAAGAGCTTTGTGGGTCTTCGGATGCATCCAGTATTATATACTATAACAAAAATGTGTGTAACGCGTGTGACGTCACTCCACACGCTGCACCCCCCCCCCCGTCATTAATAATAAAATAATCATGAGCGGGTGGATTTTTACACTCCCCCAGGTCGAGCGGAGAAACATTTTTGTTACGCAAATTCTCTTTAAAGTTTACGTTTCTTTATTGAAATGTTCTCAAATAAATAATTATACGCAGCAACAAAGTGATTTTCGCGTCTTTATTTATTTCTACAGCACTTGGAACAAAAGGTGAGTAAAATTTTTGCCTCTAAATTATGATAAAACTAAACAAACGCTGGCGAGTTGTGGAACAAGCATTCTCTTAACATGTTGCTGGATTATCTACGGCGTCATGACGAAACTGTTGCATTGAACATGACTCTGCACGCATCAATTGATATTCCACAACCGATAGGACATCCAATCGAAGCTCAGCTGTACGGCGCAGTGCAAGAACAACAAGAAGCTGAAACGAGAATTCGCACCCTTAATGGGCAACAGTTTGAAGCTTTCACATCAATAATGAGAGCTGTCGACGATGAGCATGCCCACAAGAGACGTTTTCTACTTAGATGGTCCTGGCGGCTCTGGAAAGACTTTTTGGCACTCCACGCTACTCTCGTTTGTTCGTGTTAAAGGTCAAATCGCTCTTCCTTTTGCGACCACTGGAATCGCAGCGACTTTACTGAAAGGCGGACGAACTGTGCACGGCGGATTCAAGCTTCAAGTTCCCCTCCTCGACACATCTTCTTCGTCGATGGGACCGAATTCGCCAGAAGGCGAAACGCTACGACAAGATTCGCTCATCATCATTGACGAAATGACGATGCTGACGAAGCATGGCCTTCGATGCATCGATCAGCCGTTGCGCGAAAATCATGCAGATTCTACGGCCGTTTGGTGCAAAAGTCGTAATCGGTGGCGACTTCAGACAGACTTTGCCAGTCGTAGCAAAAGGCACCCGTGTTCATGTCACCGAGTGCTGCTTCAAATCCAGCGTATTATTATGGCAGCTTTTTACCAAATTTACTCTCACGGCAAACCTTCGGAGTGATGGTCAAAATTAGCGTAACAATTGGCTGCTGAAAGTTGGCTTGGGAACTTTGCCCGAGATATCTGGAGTGCCGTTAGGTTCCATTGAAATTCCACCTCAAATGAAAACGGTTGATGATCTGGTCACCGCAATTTACGGTCAGAACTTGCAACACATTCCTGCCGAAGAGCTT
Organism: Entosphenus tridentatus; assembly: GCA_014621495.2. Taxonomy (NCBI): domain Eukaryota; kingdom Metazoa; phylum Chordata; class Hyperoartia; order Petromyzontiformes; family Petromyzontidae; genus Entosphenus; species Entosphenus tridentatus. The sequence continues at coordinate 6,134,507 of CM025629.2, forward strand.
GCGAAAAGAGCAATTTTGACACCTATCAAACAGGGACACTCTCGAAATTAACCGAATCATCATCACACAGCTGTCCAGAGATCTCCGAATTAATTACAGCTCTGACTCGATCGTGTCGGAAGATCCTGCAGACGCATTGAATCACCCTCCATAATTTATTCACGATCAAACGCCTTCAGGAATGCCGCCACACACATTGGCACTGAAGACGGGCGTTATCATTATGCTGCTGCGAAATAAGAACCCGAAGAAGGACGGTCTTTGCAATGGAACGCGTTTGATGGTCAAATCATTACAAAATAACTTCATCACCACAGAGATTGTATCGGAATGCAACCGCGGTGAAATCGTCTTCATCCCGAGACTCAACCTAGCTCCAGGTGATGTCACTCTTCCTTTCGTAACTCAAACGACGAAACATTCTGATCATTCCTGCGTATGCGATGACGATCAACAAGTGCCAGGGTCAGACTTTTGAAAATGTGGCTATTTATCTCGATGGACCCGTATTTTCCCATGGACAGTTGTACGTGGCTCTGTCTAGATCTAAAAATCCTCAGCGGATCAAAGTGTTAATTAAGGATAGCCGACTGCAGGGAAACCTTTGGAACAGTGATAAGAGATTCACACAAAATATCATAGGCCGAGAAATATTCCAAAGTCCTTATTTTCATTTTTTAAGTTAAGAAAAATGTATTTACGTGCAACAATTCCTAAAAAAACATTTACAATCACACAAGAACACGTAAATGTACATCTTCAATATTACAGCTTCCGTCCTAGGACGGGCAAAAGGCTAGTAAATAAATGTTCTGATTATGACTAATTAAGTTAACTACCTCGTCTGGTTTACAGTAGGTTGTGCGTTCGATCCCGACCCTGACGCCCGCATATTTGGAGTTTGCGTGTTCTCCCGGTGACCGCGTGGAGTTTTCTCCCGGTCCCCCCCCCACCCACATTTAGAATCAACGTCCGTTTTCAAGATGTGTCTGCTACAGATTTCCACTTGATAAGCCACTTCGCTGAGTTATCATTTGTGATGGCCTTACCTGATAAAATAAAAAAATAAATTAGTTTCTCGTTTTAGTTTTACTTTTGGCTTCGTGTGTCGAGGAAAACCCGGAGACACCGCACAGAACCACCACGCACTGCGTACGAGGGGAGTGACACTCAGCACTGCCATATCCCTGTCCACATCTCGCAGGCCCACGGTCTACACCAGCACCCGGCAAAGCTCTGGTGGTGGTGGCGGTAGTAGTGGCCATCCATCCAAGTACTAACCAGGCTTCCGAGATCCAGACGCAGTCAGGGAGGTTATTCGGCCATAGCCTCTAGCCCCCAGTGTTCTTCATTGCAAGGCCCGCGACAATACACAAATGTGAAAACACCCCCCCCCGTCATCATCATCATCATCATCGTGCTGTCGAACCCCCAATGGTTTTGAAATGCGTGACGGCCCTCACACACTGATGATGTCTTATCGGCGAAAGTGCCCCCTCTAAAAGTTAGTGACGAACGCTGCCACAGCCCCATATAGCTTCACAACGAGCCTGAAAACAGCACTAAAGTCTACCCTGAATCAACATCAGTAAAGGCGCCGTTGCTTCTATGGAGTTGAACCCATGCGTCTAGGGCACGTTCTGTACAACAGCACACGCAAGTCCGTGGTATACACGGAGAACGCTGTCGAGAAGATAGCACGCAAGCTCCGCACAGATAGATTCACGAGTGACGATTATCCAAACCGGTCCTGGGCCACCCCTAGGTCGACTCGGCCTCAAATGTGTACCTGGTGCCACTCGGAAGACAAAGGCGGTCGTCCGCGGTGGTGGCCACCCATCCACGTCGTGTGGGACCTCCCCCCCCCGCCCTCCCTCGTGTGCTCGCTAACAGCAACTTTCCCCGCAAGTCTGCTCAGGCTATCCGGGGTATCTTTGTCCTGTGTCCGGCAGCGGTGACTTGTTGTTGCTGCTGCTGCTGAAAATGACGACTTAATTCATCAATGAGCAGTCGACGCCGCCGCACGTCTCGTACCCTCGCGCGCCGTGAGCGCTTCTCGCGACGCGAACAAACACACAGAAAAGATGCGCGCGCGCGCTCCACGTACGCGGGCCGGCGATGCTGCCGATTGACAACCTGCTGGGGTCGTTTTGTCTTCTGCTCGCCGGCGTCCGTCTCTCCCTCTCCTCTTCTCTCGCTCCCCGTGCGTCCCGCGTCCCCCCCCCCCGTTGTTGGCGGTTGGTATGGGAGCGGTGCGACTCCCCGTTGGTATGGGAGCGGTGCGACTCCGAGGCCGTTTCGTTCGCTCGCCTTTTCATCGAACCAGAAGCGTCGGCCAATGGCAGCCGCGCTTACCAACAATCGTGCGACGACCTCCGCTGGGCGTAGCGCGGCATCGCTCGACACGCACGCAAGGCGCACTCCCGCTCGCTCGCTCGCCCAAGTGACTCTCCAGCTCCCCCACTCACTCACCCACTCACTCACTCACCCACCCACTCACTCACCGACTCAATCACCAGCCCACTCACTCACCCACCTAATCACTCACCCACCCACTCACTCACTCACTCACCGACTCACTCACCCACCCACTCACCTACCCAAGTCACTCTCCCACTCACCCACTCACTCACTCACCTATCCACTCACCCACCCATGCACCCTCTTACTCACCCACCCACTCACCCACCCACCAAAGTTACTCTACAACTCCCCCACTCACCCACCCACCTACCCAATCACCCACCCACCCACTCACTCACCCACCAAAGTGACTCTCCAGCTCCCCCACTCACTCACCCACTCACTCACTCACCGACTCAATCACCAGCCCACTCACTCATCCACCCACTCACCCACCCATGTCACTCTCTCGCTCACCCACCCACTCACCCACCCAATCACCCACCCACTCACCCACCCACTCACTCATCGACTCACTCACCCATCCACTCACCTACCCAAGTCACTCTCCCACTCACCCACCCACTCACTCACCCACTCACTCACCCACCCACCCACTCACTCACCGACTCAATCACCAGCCCACTCACTCACCCACCCACTCACCCACCATGTCACTCTCTCGCTCACCCACCCACTCACCCACCCAATCACCCACCCACTCACCCACCCACCCACTCACTCACCGACTCACTCACCCACCCACTCACCTACCCAAGTCACTCTCCCACTCACCCACCCACTCACCCACCCACCAAAGTTGCTCCCCCACTCACCCACCCACCCACCTACCCAATCACCCACCCACCCACCCACTCACTCACCCACTCACTCACCCACCCATGTCACTCTCTCACTCACTCACCCACCCACCTCACTCTCTCACTCACCCACCCATGTCACTCTCCAGCTCCCCCACTCACCCACTCACTCACCCACTCACCCACCCACTCACCTACCCATCCACCCAAGTCACTCTTCCACCCACCCACCCACTCTATTCTTGCCAAATAACCAATGTCGAGCTCTGATGGCCACGAGAGGGCTTTGGGAGAGAGTTCGTGTCGTTTTGCTATTCCTCCGTTGAAGGAGCGCAGACTAAAGTGGGTGTCTCGATAGTTTACATTACTGCATATCGTTGCTCCCCTACTGTTCACACGATCCAGACCGAACATCCGTGGTTCGAGAGGCGCCAGCAAAACTAAGCGAAAAGCTTAGGGCCCAAGACGGTTAGTGGCCCTGGGGAGGGGGGGGGTGTGCATCAAATATCAGCTATAAATAAAATAATGCGATATGCCTCTAATCGTGACAATCTAATTACGACAACAAACCGATCGCAATCTCTCCTTGTCTTAATCATGCCCGACGCGTCGCTGTATCTCTCCTCTCTCGAACTGCATCCCTGTGTGCACGTGGCACTTCTCACGCACCGTGCCGAGGGTTCCTGCTCCTCTCAATCCCACTCCATCTCGCTCGCATCTGCATCGCCGGTCTCTCTCTCTCTCTCTGTCGTTACCGTCCTCCTCTCTATCTATGCTGTCGCCTCACGAGGCATTCATACAATTACACGTGAATCCAGAGTTTGCGTGGGGGGGGGGCGGAGGGGGCGGTGTAGATATGAGCACTGGAGAGAGTCAAAGACGGCCGAGGAGCTGTCCCGGCCACACCGTCCCGTCGTCGTGTGCCCGTACCGACCGTCGTAGGTGCTCGCCAACAGCACTTACACCCAATATTCTTTCTAGATTTGAAGTTTTCGTGACTACAAGGATCCATACCCTTTTGTTCTTTCGGTAAAGTCACGTAGGTGAAAACATAAGAATTTAAAAAGAAAGAGATTTAGTTGTTTAAAAAAAAAACTTTTTCTTTTTCTTTTTTCACCTACGTGACTTTACCGAAAGAACCAAAGCGTATGGACCCAATATTCTGTTAATAAAGGCGATCCGGGAGGTTCTTTGTCTTCTTTCTGTATATCTATAGATGGTCGCACCGATCCATATATACAGCGCACACCCGGTTTGTCACGTGCAGCCGAGAGGACGGACTGATTCTCCCTTTGCGAGGCTTCGCACACAGACACAAAGATCCACCTTAGAGCTTTAAACACCCATGAAGGCCGACACGGCAACACAAGGCGGTGGGTTGCCAGCACCACGCACGGCCGCCTTTGTCTCCCGAGTGGCGATGTTAATGCACCACACCAGGTACTCATTTGAGGCTGAGGCGACCCTGGGAGAGACCCGTGACATCGTTCAGATGTTTCGTCACAGATGTTGGTCAGGGGCGGAAATCTGAACGCGGGTTGCCGGGTCCGCAACGCCGCGCGCTAACCATTGCGCCACCGCTCCCCCAACACACACACACACACGCGCGCCCACGCACACACGCGCTCACTCACACACACTCGCTCGCTCGCTGCCTTTATATGGAAACTGAAATCCGTGACACGCTACAATACCTCGAAGCGCCTGTCGGCATGAACCAGCTTGCGCTGAGCCAAAAATACACAGAGAGAGATACGCACACACGCAGATAGCGTAATAATAGATGGAGAGAAATACACGCACACATACAGAGATACAGAGACACGCGCAGAGATACACACACACATGCAGATACAAAGACACATACAGAGACCCACCCACACATAGACACAAAGGGAAATACGCAGTCACACACGCATAGACAGGCAGAAAGACAGACACACAAATAAAGACACACGCAAAGTGACACACACAAATAAAGGCAGGTACTCAGACACACACACCGAGACAGCTACACGGACACAAAGACGCACATCGACTACCACCGTCATCAATCCATCTGCGCTGCCACCGTCGCCTCCCCCGACTCCCGCCCTCCAGACGATGCGCATGAGCGGCATGACCTACACGCGCTACCTCGCGCTCTTCCGCCGCTCATCGGGAGCGAACCCAGGGGGCCGAGGACAGGGTAACGACGACCACGACGGCGGCGGCGGCGAGGCGACTCATCCTTCGGCCGCTGCGGCGGTGACGGGCAGCGAGGAGCCACGAGCGGTCAGGGGACGCGAGGAGGAGGCGGAGGTGGAGGAGGAGGTGATGGTGATGCACGGAAGGATGAAGGTTGCCTTCCCAAGCGACAAGGCGGCTGGTGGTGAATGTACCTCGTCCGCGTCGGCCGAGTCTTGCGGGTGAGTGAAGAAGCGGCGTTGTCGCTCCCAGAATGTGCTTTTGTCGGGTTGTGCCGCGTGATGTTCGGCATGATGTCCGACGCTTCGCGCCACGAGCTCCACGCGAGCGTCTTTAAGGGACTGCATTGAGCAAGCAGCGTTGTATATCGCGTTGCCGGCTGCTGCTTATGATGTCTGATGTTAGTGCCGGCCGATGTTTTTGATATGTGCTTTGGTCCTCGAGTAAGACCCCAGTTGCCCCGCAAGGAGCTCAACACTCGATGCGTGCGAGAGGCATTTGGGATGAACAAGCTCACCAAACTGTGTACACGCCGTGAAGTTCTCGTGCGCATGCAGAGGAAGCGGGCAAGCACAATGCGCTACGAACCCCTGGGGCCCGAGTTCGATGCCCTACTCGAGGCCACCACCAACACCAGCGACAGTTATCCGAATCGGTTCCGGGCCTCCCCTAGATCGACCCAGCCTCAAACGAGTACCTGCTACGATTGTGTGAACATTGCCATTCGGGGTACAAAAGGCGGGCGGGCGTAAGTGTTTGGCCCGCTCGCTCTTCCGTGTGCAGTGTCGGCTTTCAAAGGTGCTCGCTTACAGCACTTGCCCCAACAGTCTGTTAAAAGCTACATCAGGGGTATCTTTGTCACGCCGTCATTGACGGGCACGTAACGCGTGGCGTTTTCAGGCCCATTATGTAATTCGATTGTTGTGTACGCGCCCATATACAACGGGCCTGTGCGACGTGACATACACACGCGGGTCCCCTGCACGCCTGGGTCACGTGGTGACTCGCATCGGCAAATGACCAAATGAAGGCAGCAAGCAAGGGTTGGTGGATCACCGCACGATGATGTCGCGAAATTCCCTTCCCATGTGCGAGCGTCCATGAGGAGCCGTCACCCTGGGCTCGCCACGAGACGGCAGGACAGCCAAATGCGGGCTCCACCTGTTCGCTCTGTTCTGGGATAACGCGTTTCACCCTCGCACGCGTGGCATTTTTTTTCTTCCTCCGGGTGCCCCGGTTTCCTCCCACGTGTGAGCACTCAGTCATTGGCCGAAAACACCGCGCGGCTGGCTGCCTTTCCCGCTGATCTGTGGAGGGAGGGTGGAGAGAGAGAGGACGCCCCTCTGAGTCGTCCACTCCCTCCATCCCTCTCCGAGAGCGAGCGAATATCGCGGCTGCGTGTTGCAAGTTGACGTCATGAGTGCAGCATTGTTTCTCAAGTAGGGAGACAATATTTCGCCGTTGCGTATCCTCGTTGGCCATCATCTAGCCACTGCTGGATGAAGACTTGTTCCCTCCAGGCCGACGTGATGCCGTACGGGTCTCATCGATGCCACACTCCGTCTCGCGCGCGCGCATGGCCGAATCAATACCGATCCCTAGTTTCTGGACAATGGAGATCTTGGGGGTTGTCAAGAATGTCCATGCCGCCCCCTCAATTACAACAATTCATAATGATTGAGTGACAGTCGCCTCTTCATCGCTAACCCTGCAACACCGAGCGCGCCGATGTGTGTGTGTGTACGCTAACATCTCAGCACGTTCGTCAATAGCACTGTAGCCCTTAAAAGGAAATAAATATATACATGTATATATATTTATTTATACAGTGTATATTTAAGAGAAATAATAATAGGCGACGTTTTGCGCAATGGCCCTTCTTCATAGAAAATGTGCTCGGGGAAGAGGAAACATACGTGCTATGAATTAGAGCCATTGCCCGAAACGTCGACTGCTTATGACATGTTTCCTTTTAAGGATGAAAGTGTTATTGACGAGTGTTTTGAGTGTTCTTGTTGTTGTTAGCGCAGCAGCAGCAGGAGCAGCAGCGCCAACTAACGCGTGTTTACTTAAAGCAGAAGTCCTCGATGCACATCTCCGCATGTAAATAATAATAGAGGAGTTATAGCATTATAGTCCGTCGGCATATTGGCCATCCGAACTGCGGACCGCCGTGCTGGGTATCGGTCTGGAGAGCCCAGACGAGGCCGGTGGACTACAGCTCAACATTCGTACTCTTTGGTTCTTTCGGTAAAGTCACGTAGATGAAAAATAAAAAATATAATAATAATAATAAAATGAAAATAACTCAATTAAATCACGACGTTTCGGAAGCAACACAAGCTTCCGTCATCAGGTGGAACAGCCACAGCTTGTGTTGCCTCCGAAACGTCGTGATTTCATTTAGTTATTTTCATTTTATTATTTTTTTATTTTTCACCTACGTGACTTTACCGAAAGAACCAAAGAGTATGGATCCTTGCAGTCAGGAAAACTTCAAATCTAGAATTAGCTCTACATTCGGTTTAATTTTGTCGAAATAGAGAACGGGCTTTTAGGCTTATAATGAATTCTTCCATGTGGCATTATAATTTGTTGCGACGTTTGATGTTTGAACGTCATGTAAAGAATCAAACAAAACACAGTGCCATGTACCATACACTTGCTTTGCATTTGAGAGACGAAAGCCACCGACGAGGGGAGAGTGATGCCGCTGTTACTGCTGCAGCTGCCGCTGCTGCATTTTTAAATTAAACAATACATCCTCGGCGTGTTCTGGTTGAGATGACATCTCCACCAGCTGATCCCATCTCCCGAGAGGATGTGTGACCCCGAGTGACCCCCCTCCACTTATTCTGTCGAGCCCCCCACCGCCCGCACACAAAGACAAGGATCCCCCGTATAGCCTTTAACAGACTGTAGGGGCAAGTGCTGTTAGCGAGCACCTATGAAGGCCGGCACGGCACACGAGGGGGTGGGTGGCCAGCATCCTACGCTTGTGTAGCGTGATGAGTAGCAGCACGTGTGTGTGTATAATATATAAGCAAGAACTTGGAGTCCTTGATAAGGCTCCCAGGGCGTGCAGCGAAACGTCGGGACATCGTGCAAACCCGAAAACACATCTTAGAGCAATACAGCACAACCCCGAACACCCACGGAGTGCCAAACGACTCCCCATATAGCGTGAGTGGAGGTGTCGTGTTGTACGATGTTTGTTGCTATGTCTGTTGCTTAATACAAGTTCAAACATCTACAACATCTTTAATAACTGTATTACTACGTCCTTCTCTGTCGGCCACACATTCAATTATTTTCAAGAATTTAAAATATTACGTTTGTTAGTACATATATTGTCGATTTTTGAACGTACGGTATATAAACAAAACTAATACCATGCCATAGTAATCTGGACAAGATTTCGTTGGGGTGATGTAAGCGTGACAATGCGACTGTGTGTGTGCGTGAGCGATGCGTGTGTGTGTGGGTTAGT
>CM025629.2:6143807-6158258 GCA_014621495.2 Entosphenus tridentatus
GTGAGTGATGTGTGTGTGTGTGTGCGTGAGTGATGTGTGTGTGTGCGTGAGTGATGTGTGTGTGTGCGTGAGTGAGTGAGTGATGTGTGTGTGTGCGTCATGTGTGTGAGTGATGTGTGTGTGCGCGTGAGTGATGTGTGTGTGTGAGTGATGTGTGTGTGCGCGCGTGAGTGATGAGTGTGTGTGAGTGATGTGTGTGTGCGCGCGTGAGTGATGAGTGTGGGGACCGGTAGCGTGGCGGTTAGCGCGCGCTGCGCCTCGAAGCCGGCGACTCGGGTTCGAATCCCGCTCACGACCAACACCATTGACGATTATCTGAATCGGTCGTGGGCCTCCCCTAGGTAGACTCGGCCTCAAATGAGTACCTGGTGTGGTGTTTAAACATCACCACCGAGGAGACAAAGGCGGCCGGGCTTCATAGGTGCTCGCTAACAGCGCTTGTCCCAACAGTCTGTTAAGGCTATACGGGGGATCTTTGTCTTTATCTTGCCTTTGAGGGCACGTGGGGCAAGAGGAAATGGAGCGTGTCTGTGTGTGTCTGTTTCCCTCTGCACTTCTCTATCTCTAGATAATGTGTGTGGCACATCGATGCACGTCATACGTGCATACACACACAAAGGAACAACGCCATGAGCGGGCTCCATGTCTGTGTATTTGTGTACAAAGCACCGGGGGGGTGGTGACGTGGGATACACAATGTAGCAACATACGTCACCACTGTGACATTCATCCAACACGCATGTGCATTCCAGTGGATTCCCGTCTTTACCACTGGGATGTAAACATTTGACCATTGGCCCTGTGAGCGGCCACCTATAACACAAAGAACCCCCGTACAGCCTCAACGGACAGTCGGAGCAAGGGCTGTTAGCACCTATGAAGGCCGGTACGGCACACGAGGGGGTGGGTGGCCAGGACCACGCCCGGCCGTCTTTGTCTCCCCCTGTTGCTGATGCTTACACACACTGCACCAGGTGCTTATTTAAGGTGAGTCCTCCTTGGGGATACCAAAGGACCGGTTCAGATCATCGTCATTGGTGCTGGTGGCCGTGAGCGGGAACCGAACTCGGGTTGCCAGGTTCATAATAGAGTGCACTAAACACTACGCTACCGCTGCAGCCTAATGCATCCACAACACACGCACCTGCCTTCATCCAGCAGTGGATGGATCATGACTGCTAATGATTATGATAAGCTCCTTAAACCGCTATGCCTGCCACGTGACCGCACCCCTGTGTAGCTTTGCTGGGCGTGACTTGTTGGGGGTTTCCCGCATTCGGAGGTAGGATGTCTGTGTGTCCCCCCCATCTTTGAAGTGGGGGGTGGGGCGTCTGCGTAATCGATGACAGATATAGTTGCAATTCCTCGTCGATTATTTGACTTCATCGACACATCTTCCGAGCTCTGGTGGGGACCGTGCCTAGAACCGTATTAACTTGACCTCACTACCCGCTGCGGCTGCAGGCGCAGTGACCCTCTCCTGCTCGCGATAGAGGCGGGAGACGCGGAGGCCCTGAGAGGACTGCTCAGGGTGGAGAGGGACCTGGGCCGAGACCTGGAACCGAACCTCGGCAGCAAGGACCAGAGGCCGGAGGAGGCCTCAGGCTGGATGAGTCTTCACGTGGCGGCGTGGCGAGGGGAGACTCAATGCCTACGACTGCTCCTCGACGGTAATGGAACAGAAAACAAAATTATTTGTCGGCTCGTACCTCTTTTTCCACTGCGCAACCGAACTACGCTGCAGCTATGCCGAGCCAGGCCGGTGCAGCTCAAGACGCGCCGGGTTGATTTTTCCACTGCAGAAGCTGAACCGTGCCGCTGACATCGCGCGCGATGAACGAGTCGTGTCACCGTGACCTCGCTCCCCCTGGCCCTGATCTGGCCCCGAGCCAGATTCATATATTTTGCGAGGCCAGTAAAGTAAGTCACGGTTTTGTGTACGATCAGCATTGAAAGGAGCCAGCAGGGAAAACAACACTCCTATTGTTGGCTCGGCTCAGGTTGCGCTCGTGTTAAAGGGTTATCACCGATTTCGTAAACACAAGTCAACATGAACAACAATCGTAATGACCTTGGTCCTGGAAACACTCACAAAGTCTCAAGGCTCTTTTTTGACCGGTCCTGCTAAATTTGGATGTTTTTTATTTTTCATTCACGAGTGATGCGTGCGTGCGTGCGGGAGGAAGCAGAAAGCGAGAATACGAGGAAAAACCCACCTTGCATATACGAGGGGGGGTAAAGCACTCAAAATATCCGCACAGATGGATTTAAGGAAATGGATCAATTAGCACAGCTCGTGTGCAGGTGTGCTGGGTGGATCAGAATGACATCGCAGCATTGGACTGACCATAGCTGCCACTGCTGATAATTATAATGATGATGAAAGATACGCAAATTCTAACGCACGTTTTGCGTCAATCATGAGACATTCCATGATTCAGAGAAGTCCACGCGGCGGGGAGTGAGGAGGCCGCTGTTGTGGGCTCCCATGATCGGTTCTCCCAGCGAGCCTTGCGTTGTCCTGTGACGTCCCCAACCGCATGCCGAACGCACTCTAAACTAAACTAATTTTTTTTTATTTACCAGCCAAGGCCCACTGAGCTATATAGTTGTTATTTTTTTTTCATAATTGACCTGGCCACAAAATGATAGCTCAACCAAGGGGCATTATCATCACGTGGACATTGATAGCAACCAAGAGATACTCTAAACGCGTGATGTTGAATAAAAAAAATGCGGAGGGAAAAAATGGAGGATCGCACCCAGCCCTACTATCTATGGGACCTTTTTTCCACCGTCAAAATAATTATAGAAAAAAATAAGAATAGGCTGTACCCTCTCTTACAATAAGTAAGGTGTTCACAAGTCAGAATTGATACAAATTGTAATGATGCATATATTTTCTAACGTGCATAATTTCATATCATGTATGATGCAATAACAGGTTCAGATTGCATCATTCATTGTTTTGTTCAAAAAACAAGTTCTGTCCAAAGCCATTCGTAGATTTATTCATAGATCCAGTCAAAGATGTATTTTAGTAATTTCTGATTTAAATTGAGATCCCTTCCCCTTTATAACTCACTTATCCTCCGCCATTCCCAAGTCAAGGGTCATATGTACTGACCCAGTAGCATGTCTTGAAAACTAGAGCCAATAAACAATTTTAAGCATCGTTTTCATTCTCAGTGACCCAGAATTAGTCAAGTTGGACGACATTTATTTCGGAAGCATTTTGGCTGTAGTCCATTGTTATCAGAGCACGTTTGTTTACACATATGTGTGGTTAATGCAGACTTGGCGCCCTGCAGTAGCTATCTATTTGGTGTTTGAACATCTTAACACCTTCTGTTGTATTGTTAGAAAGGGTGAAACCAATTATTATTATATTTGCACTCGTCCCTGCTTTAATTATGATTCTTTAATATGTCCGTGCTAATTTGAATGTTGGTCACGAACACCTTGGTCTGGGCCCTCCAGTCGCCTGAGTGAAAAGTGTGCTCGGGTTTGGCCCAATCCTGGCCAGATGGCTTAACAAACTTAATCAACTAACTAGGGCAACGGCAAGGGAGGAGCGGGCTCACGCTTGCCTAGCAGAGGGCGGTGCAACTCGCGTATCACTCCGCACATGAATTTCGCTGCAAAGTTTCAAAGTTTATTTATTAGGTATAGCCCTGTGAGCCATTCGGCTCTTGGATCGGGTGCAACCGCAACAAACAAAAAAACATGAACAAGAAAACATCTTAAAGTGATTAAGTGCAAACAGAAAATCCAAGAAAAGACAGCAAAATATTGCAGAAAAATCACCGTACACCAACCCTGTGCAAATATCCCAGTGGGATGCAAGTCAAACAACCACAAGACAACTTAGATTAAGGCCATCAGTCTACCTCTGTACTATCAAAGCACCACCAATGCCCCCCCCCCCCCCCCCCACCAACCCGTCCTCTACCCTTGTCCCCCCCCCCCACTCCCCTTTCCCAGAGTTCCCAGGCTGGGTGGATCGCCGCACGCTCAACGAGGAGACGGGACTCTTGCTCGCCACTCGCCGAGGTCACGTGGCCTGCATGCGCCTGCTGCTGGAGGAGGGGGGCGCGAACCCGGACATCTGCGCTAACAACCGGGAGACCCCGCTCTACTCGGGTGTGTAGGGGAGGGCTGGGGTACGAAGAGGTGGGGGGGGGGTAAGCGGGGGCAGGGTGAGGAGGGAGGGGGGTAAGGTTTGACTGCCATGCAACGAACTTTACTCCCAGTGTGGCAGAGTGGCTGGGGAAGTGCTGCCCTCTACGGCGTCGATTCAGTCGTCGCTTTTAAAGAGACCTCGGAAGCAATTCTGTGATGCCCGCTTCCGCGCGCGCCGTTCTCTCACGCGGGAAGGTGGTTGGAGCTGCTGTCTCAGAGGTTCTAATGGATTTATCATCTCGTCCCATGACAATGATAGATGCACAATCCAGGGTAACATTGGGGGAGGGGACAGCACACAATCGCTGGGTTGCCGAATCAATGCCTGGGCCTCATTAGATCAGACTAAGGTGCCTCTAGGATGAAAGGACTCCGCCTGGTTATTGCTAAAGGATCTACAGTTATATTTTATATTAATAACCAGGTGATAACCGAATGAAACTAAACGTCTGGCCAAAGCGGTGTCCGTAAGGCACGTGTCGCACGTTGCGTGTGCTGCGTTTTGTTGCCGCAAAGCACCGCTGATGTCCCAAATGTGTCCTGCACGGTATCCACGCCCGAACCTGCGCCCCCCCCGCCACCCCCCTCCTCCTCCTCCACCGCACCGCACGAGCTAAACCGTGCCACACACACGCGCGCGTGTCGCGTGTCGTGTGCGTGTCGTGTGCGCAGCGTGCGAGCGCGGGGACCTCGCGGCCGCCTCGCTGCTCCTCGAGTTTGGCGCCGACCCGGCGCAGCGCTGCGCGCGCGGCTCCACTGCGCTCCACGCCGCGTCGGCACGCGGCTCCACGGAGCTCCTCGCCCTCCTCCTTCGGCTCCAGCCCCAGCCCAGGCCGGGTCCCGGGTCCCGCGCGCCGCTGCTGGCCTCCGGCTGCTGCCGCGGCCTCACGGCGCTGCACTACGCGGCGCAGCGCGGCCACGTGGAGGCGGTGAGGTGTCTCATCGATGCCGGTGGGTTGGAGCTGACGAAGTTGAGTCCGTGAGCCCGGCGGCCACGTTGCTTACACCTCCGTGGGTGGCCACCAGGAGGCGACGGAACGTCAGCGGATCCGTTATTGTTTTTTTCACGCGACAAATAGCGGTGACGTTTGTGATCGAGCACACGTTTTTTTAAATATACGAATTATTTTTTCAGTCGCGGATTTTAACTAAGCTATGTTATTTTACCAGGTAAGGCCCATTTCGCTTCATAGCTCTTTTCAGAAGCGACCCGGCCACAAATGATAGCTCAACGATGTGGCTTATCATGTGGAAATGTATAGCAGGCAAAATTTCGCAACGAATGTATCTAAATGTGGAGGTAAAATCCTGAGAAAATTCCACACGACCACGGGGAGAACATGCAAAATCCAAATATACAGGCGTCAGGGTCGGGATCGAAACCACGACCTCCTGTAAATCATGCGAGGTAGTTAACATCTCGCCACCTTGCCATCAGCCTTAACGAAAATCGCCGCCTGCTGATGTTCGAGGCGTTTGGTCTGGTCTGTCCTGCGCGATCCCAATCTCCCACACGCAACTGGAAAACGGACTCGATCCTAAACGGAATCGGTAGCCGACTCAATCTGGAGTCACGAGGAGTGGCTCGCCACTGGGAGTTGACAGGAGTTGGGTCCTTGTCCCCCCAGAACGTCGCCTCCCCGTAACCTCTTCTTCAGCCTCAAGACTGGCCGCCTTCTCTCTCCCTCTCTGTTTCCTGCAAATAAATATGCCCACTGTTTCTGTACAGTGTCTACAGATGCGCTCGCGTGGAGACGCTATGTCGATGTCCATGTTGTATTTCGAACTAGAGGCATTGCAGGGTTTCTGCAGGAACGTTTGCAAACCTGAGATTTGAGTTCCATTCCCGGTCACCGCCACTATCACGAGTGACGATGTTTCTGCCGCTGCTGCTACTGACGGTGTTTCTGCTGCTGATGATGATGATGCTCTTTCTGCTGCTGATGATGATGATGATATTTCCACTACTGCCCCTCCCACTGCTCTTGCGTCTCCTGATAATGACTGATGGTGACATTTCATCACGTTGTTTCCTCTGCTGCCACTGATACTGCTTTGACTGACGACAATGATGCTTGTTTGATGATGATGATGATGACGATGTTTCTGATACTGCCTTGTGCTGCTGCTCCTGCTTCTTCCACTGCCACTGGCGACACCAAATACAACGATCCCCCGTATAGCCTGTAACAGACTGTTGGGGCAAGTGCTGTTAGCGAGCACCTATGAAAGCCCGCACGGCACACGAGGGGGTGGGTGGCCAGCACCACGCCGGCTGCCTTTGTGGCAATATTTACACACCACACCGGGGACTCATTTGAGGCTGAGTCGACCTAGGGGAGGCCCAAGACCGGTTCAAATATTCGTCCCCGGTGTTGGCCATGAGCCGGAATTAAACTCGGGTGGCTGTATTTGTAGCACAGCGTGCTAACCGCTGCGCCACCGCCGCCACCGCCCTCCTCCTCTGCGTGGTGGCCACAGGCTCCGCCGTGAACGCGCAGGCCAGCGACGGGGGCACGCCGCTGTTCGAGGCCATTCGCGGAGGCCACGTGGACGCTGCCCGGATGCTGCTGATCTGCGGAGAGGCCGACGCCAACATCCCCGCGGACATCCGGGCCCCGGCACGGGAACGTGGAGTGGGCGCAGCCTGCAAAGACGCCCCGCAGCGCGTCTTGCCCCTACATGAAGCGGCCGGGCAGGGCTGCGTCGAGTGAGTGGAGAGTGAAACGTGGCGCTGTTACGGTCATACTTCACGATGCCGGCCAGTCGCGGCAGTGCGTCGGAATCACAAGCGGGCTGCCCCGGTTCGTAGCGCAAGCGTGCGAACCACAGCGCCACTGGCTCTACACTCTCCAGTCGCTCCCTCGCCGTCGCTGAGTCAGCTCCCTGTCACTCCACTGCTACTGCCACGGTCGTTGTCCCCCTCACTCTCTGCGTCGCCCATCGCTCCACCTCTGCCGAGGAGATGGAAACGACGCAATGCTCGTGTGCCGACATCATGGACGGATCGTTACAGCGCGAGGCCGTGGTGAGAGATAGCAACTTCTTGGGCAGGTCCTCATCCAGCAGTGGAGATCTCATGGCCGATAATAATGACGATGATAAACTCAAATGGTGAAAGCCTGACTGATAATGTCCTGGGCGTTGCAACTGCTGCTGATGGTGATTGTGACGATGATGATGCTAACAATGATGCTGCTGCTGATTATTCTTCTTGAGTTGCTGCTGCCAATGATGGCGATGATTGTCCCCCATGTCCGCCCAGGCTGCTGGACCTGCTGCTGCCCGCCACGTCGCGAGCGTGCGTGCGCCGGACCCCCTCGAGCCCCCTGCTCCCCGCGGCCCTGGGGGGCCACGCGGGGGCCCTGCGCCGGCTCCTCTCCGCTGGCTACTGCCCCAACGGCGACGGCCGGGCCGGGGGGCCAGGGAACGGGGCCGGCGGAAGCGGTGGGGGGGCCACGGCTCGGAGCCCCCTGCACGCCGCCGTCTCCGCCCGGCGCGAGGACTGCGTCCGGCTGCTGCTGGCCGGCGGGGCGGACCCCGACGGAGACCCCCGCGGGGACCCCGAGCCGCCCGTCGTGGCGGCCGCGCGTCTCGGCGACGCCGGCGCCGTGCGGCTGTTGTTGGAGGGCGGCGCGGACTGGGGGGCCGGGGCCCGAGCAGCGGGGTGTTGCGGGCGTGGAGGAGGTGGAGGAGATGGAGGAGGTGGAGGTGGAGGAGGTGGAGGAGGTTCCTGCGCCTTCCCGGCGGTGGTGGCGCTGGCGAGAGGCCACCCGGCCATGCTCAAGGCACGTGTAGCGAGAAGGTCCCGCTGGAAGTGAAGGCGGAGAGGCTCGGCTGATCCGAGCCCCCCCCCTCCCCCGCGGCTCAGCGTGGCTGGCATGGGCCCTGGTGCTAGTAATTCAGTCCCCCCCTCCACAATAAATCCATCCCCCTACCCCACCTTTCTCCGCCCACCTTGTCCAGTTTCAGCCTTCTTCGTAGCCAGTCCAGTAAGGCGCCCCCCCAGTATTTGTGCAACTGCACACTCAATAGCGACGCCACAGCACCGACTCACCTCCGACCACCCTCTCGCATTCGTCACCCGGTCGCCTCCGAGTGGCTCATGCATCGCTCCTGCCCCTGCCTGCTATTGGCGCTCGCGAACTTCACGTCGCGTTTGCCTCTGCCCATGTCAAGGACGGATTCCACCGCTGCGTTCCGTCTCACACAACGCGTAACGCAACGGTGCTCTCCCTCTCCTGCTCCCCCTGCCCCACCGGCGTCTCTTGCTCTAAAGTTC
Organism: Entosphenus tridentatus; assembly: GCA_014621495.2. Taxonomy (NCBI): domain Eukaryota; kingdom Metazoa; phylum Chordata; class Hyperoartia; order Petromyzontiformes; family Petromyzontidae; genus Entosphenus; species Entosphenus tridentatus. The sequence continues at coordinate 6,152,272 of CM025629.2, forward strand.
CCGAGCTGTCATCAGCGGTTCTCCGTTGCTCGCTTTCGAACTCCTCCATCCCCTCCATCTCTTCCCCATGTGCCTACAGTGGCGTTTAATTCAAGACACACGTGGTTGGATCTTCTCTGCTGTCGCCGTGAGTGAATACCCAGGGCTTAATAACTCATGGAAGATTATAACAGACTCTCCCGCACAAACCCCTAACTCCCCTCCACTCTCTACTTATTTTAGGAATTAGCAGTGGAGGGGGTGGGGTTGGCAAGGGCATATGTTCTTGAGCTCCGGCTGAAAATCCACCCTGAGAATGGTCGAACGTGGGTCGTCGTGTGCCGCGCAGATGTTCCTGGATGCCGGATGCGACGCGGCCTCTTGCTTCAGGTGCCGCCTGGAGCCGGGCGCGAACCCCCGCCGTGAAGAGGCGCGACCCCTGCAGGTGACCCCAGTGGATGCGCTGGGGCCTCCGACCCCTCCTCCACCCCCCCCCCCGAACCGTCTTAGTAATTGAATCCACATTTTATATTTTAGCAACAGACTTAGCGGTCGACAGCCCGTGGAGTTTTCATCGAGTCCCAGCCTTGGGATGTCATTGAGTCCCTCTCGCAGTCAATCGAGTCGGCCTGATATTACAGTACAGGCAGTCCCCGCTTTTACGACGTTACAATGCGTTCCTGGACACCCCGCCGTAGTGAAATGTGTCGTCGTCGTAAATTGGACCGTCTTTTCCCGTAGGCAGTAGAAACGGTAAGACACGTCACTTGCCGATGTGTTTTGATCCTTTTATCGGCCGCATCGGTGAACATCCACAAAAAATACTCGAGAATAATCACAAGATCCACGCCAAAGTCGCGTCGTGGACCAGACCGACCCCATTCGAATTTCGTTCAGAGTCGTGACGGAAGACGCATCGTAAATGGAGTCTCTGCGTCGTGAGTTGATGACGCTGTCGATAGAGTTTTCGTCGCTAATTTCGTTCACAAAATCCACGCTCTGGCGTTGTCCACGTGAATCCTAAATTGTCGTCGTCATCACTGTCGGTGTCTCCGCCGCTGCCGCCGCTGTCGCTGCCCCCAGTTCTGCGAGATGTTCTCTGGCGGGGGCGAGGGAGCGAGCGAGGGGGCCTCGGTCGTGGCCGCCCTGCTCGACTACGTGGGCAGCGTCCGCCTCTGCCACCACCTCCGCAAGTCGCTGAGCGATCGGGCCGAGTGGGCGAGCATCATTCAGGCTACGGGTGAGGTCCCCTGCCCGCGGTGCGGCTCGACTCGCTGCCTCTCCCAAGCCGTCGCTGGCAATTCGCTTCCGGCGCCGTGGCATCCATCCAGCACAGAAATGCGGTTTTCGTCATTCGTCATCACCACCACCATCATCATCATCATCGACCGTGATCTATCTACAGCTGAATGAAGGCCTCCCCAAGCCGTATTGGTTATTTGACACTGGTGATATGCTTCTGCTGATAATTATGATACGAGTGATTGGTAATATTGATACTGCTGCTGCTGTTGTTGAAAAATCTGCGTCTACTTCCGCTGATTTCCCGATTAGCACGGTTGGCTACGTACAGTGCGAAAGAAATTCGACATACATACATGATGATACAGTGCTCGTGATTTGTAGTGCTGATGGCTTCAGCTCTTGGCAATGATTATGATGACGCTTCTACTGATGGCAATTCTGCTGATGACAATTCTTCTGCTGCCAATGATGATGCTGATGCTGCTGCTGATGACGATGATCACAGTCCGCTGAACTTCCTCTCGTTTCAGACAACCCGCGCACCCTCGCTCACCTGTGCCGTGTGAGTGTGCGAGCCTCCGTCGGCTCTCACCGCCTGCGCCAGCTGCGCACCCTGCCCCTGCCGCAGAGGCTGCTCGACTACATCCTCCACGCTCACTCCTAATTCGTCGAGAGCTCGAGTTCCACTCCAGGCCCAGGGCTTAATTTCAGCCGGTGCGTGGCCTCCGTTTTCAGCGATCCAGAAAAGAATACTTCTGCACCAGGCACGCAACATCCAGAATCAAAATCGTTATTAAGACTGGAGGAATCCGATGAGCTATGAAGGTCTTTTTCACAGATGTCTAGTAGGTATACAGATGTCCAGTAGGACATCTGTGTATCTCCTGCTGTAGCGATATGTCTCTACTTCGTTCTACCAGCAAACTGGAAATTATCTATTGAAGAAACTGAGCTTCTGATCTGGTCCGTGTCTCTTCATCAACCATGATCATCTTGGCGAGGTGTCCCTCCCAGGGCCTGACTCATTTTTCCACCACAACATTGTCCTCTCTCTCAAGCTGGCCTTGATTATTTAAGATTGACGGTTCAACTTGGCGCGATATTCAATCCGTGGGCATGCGACGGCGCCTTTACCAACGGGCAGTGACCAGCGTGGAGAAGTATGGCCGAAAAACTCCTTTGCCTGACACGGCACAGGGGGGAGGGGGGAGCCTTTTTCATCCAGCAGTGGATTAATACATTTCCTGTAAATACAAGGTGCTTCAAAAACATGTTAACACTTCTGAGAATTTAAAACAATACAAGGAATGTCCTCTGGGAAACCACCTGGAGATTCCAGGCGTGTCTTGACAATGATGGCGAACAAGTGGAGACTCTTTGACCTCGTAAAGCTATTAACATTATATTTGTTATCATCTTACAGTGTATGTATTATCCGTTCTTTTGCCATTAAAAAAAGATAGTCCCATATAAGTGTTAACATATTTTTGAAGCACCCTGCATATTGTTATTGTTACTTTAACGGTGCGTCTGTGGGAAGGTCACGATCGATCGATAATTATCAAGCTCGTGATACGTGCGTGCACCGAGCCGTGCTCTGCAAGGATCGATCACGTGCGGTTTATGCAAATGAGATGCAATTGAAAAATGGCGCGAAATGTTAACGTCGAGGATGGTGGAGTGAACGGGATTCTTCAAGCGAGGCCTGCAGCCAATGGGAAACAATGCAAACTGGGAGGTAAAAACGACGCGAAAATTTTTCGATTTTTTACTGACTCGCAATTCCGAATCGAAAAGTATAATTTCCCATAGCTCTGATTAGCTCAGTTGGTGCAAAAGGCGTTCAACATACATACATTGATAAACAGAAAGTCCATAAGCCGCATATGTATTTCTCTTTGAAAGATATTCCACGCGAGTTTAATTGGAACACTTTCCAATCAACTTTTTACCGTATACATATAAAGTTTTTTTATTGGGGCATCTCTCCACATGTCGCGGCACAATGAACTTAACAATTCACTCGCTTCACCCCTTCATCCGCCTGCCACTCAACAAAAGCCGACTGCTTTCTGGGCGGTGGCTATGCTGCTGCTGCTGCTGCTGCACGCGACTGCTGCTGCGAACCACCGCTGTGGAGGTAGCAGTGAGGGGTTGGTGGATCACCGCACACAGACGCTGTGGTGGGGGGGAGGTGTGATTCATCACACACGCCCAATGTATAATAGTGCCACGTTTCTGTGGAAGAGACCTGGTGTTGGAAGTTGCAGTGACGCATTACACCGCACACGCACGCTAAACATAAAAACATACGAGGTTTTCAGAATTATAATCTTTATTTATACTGGATAAATCCGATGAGCTATAAAGCTCTTTTTCAGAGATGTCCAGTTGGGGTGGGACGGAAAGTCACAATAGCAAATAGTACAAAAACACGATAAAAGTGAAAAGTATCGAAAATGTAAGCAAACCACCAAAAAAAACGAAACTATTTTTTTTATTCTTGGTTCTTTCGGTAAAATCCCTGCAGTCACGAAAGCTTTAAATCAAATTTTATTTTTATTTTACCAGGTAAAGCCCACCGAGCGATCAGCTTGATTCTCGTAAGTGACATGATAGCTCAACGAAGTGGCTCATCACGTGGAAATGTATAGCAGCCAAATCGAGGTCAAGCTTCTATCAGACGCAATTATAATGACTCACAATTTACTTCAAATCACTACGTAATTCCGTGCCGTAAACCCCCTATTCAGTAATAAATGGGTCGTTTATTCACCACGTGATAACTTTATTAATTGGCTGTGTCAGGTGGTGGAGGGTTTACGACGCAACGTTTTACTTACGCGGCGAACTGACCCAAAAAACAATGATGAATCGTAACAGCGATTGCGAAATCCCCACACGCGACGTGCACTGTGGAGTGTTCCTGTGGTTCAGGTTGTGCAATCCTCCATCACCGTGGAGCCGCAGAGTCGCAACTCTGCGGGAAGAGATAGCGAGCGGTGAAATAAACGTATAAAATATACTTTCGTAGGTACGCACGATCTCTCAGCGAGAAAACAGTGCGAATAGGACCGCAGTAGAATATTGATCGGAGACTACCCGATGTCAGGGCCACGTCGTATTTACTTAAGTTAATGCCGCCGCTTTTTGTCTCTTCCAATGGAGCGGCGCTTTTGCGGCCATCTGGAACGCTCTTCCTTCCGATATTAGGAAGCCACAGGAGCTATGTACTTTTAAATAATCTAGATGGAAACCTCATTTCTTTAGAAGAGTTTTTTTGTGTTTACTTTGTTATCTTTCCACCGCACCTCCGATTAGCACGGTTGGCTACGTACGGTATGAAAGAAGTTCAATGCACATCCATACATACATCTCTTGCTCCACAGTGGAGGAGGGACGGTCACTGAACCTGACACGGTGAACACACCACATTAGAGCTTGCGTCCGAATAGCTTTACCGGCATTACGTACGCGTCCAATGGCTCGACCCCGGTGAAGTAGTTTAACGTGATGTTTCGTGTTTTCACAGCGAGAGAGATTCCCCTGTAAACTATTCGTTTTTATTTTACCAGGTAAGGCCCACTGAGCTATATAGCTCTTTTTCAGAAGCGACCGCAAATTATAGCTCAATAAAGTGGCTTATCGCTTGGTCGTTTATAGCAGCCAAATACTCCACACGAACGCTGATTCTAAATGTGGAGAGGAAAACCGAAGTACCTGGAGAAAAATCCAAGAGATCACGGGGAGAACATTCAATAACTCCCAATATACAACAGGCCTCAGGGTTGGGATCGAACCCACGACCTCCTGTATACCAGGCGAGGCAGTGAACATCTCCTTGCCACCGTGACACCACCTTGATGTCGGTGTCTCGAGATGGAGCCCGGTACCCGCTTCATTAGTGTGAAGGAAACGAACGCAATTAACGTTATACGTACTCTTGGTTCTTTCGGTAATGTCACGTCGGTATAAAATAAAATAAATCACGATGTTTCGATTGCAACACAAGCAATCATTAAGTGGGAAAACCACAGCAAAAAAACATTTTGTTTGCTGAAGTGTGAAAAAAAAAGTGAAAAATGATTTTTTTGCTGTGGTGTTTCCACCTGATGATGATTGCTTGTGTTGCAATCGAAGCGTCGTGATTTATTAAATTTTTTCCTACGTGGCTTTACCGAAAGAACCAAAGAGTATGGATTCCTGCAGTCACGAAAGCTTCAAATCTAGATTTAACGTTGCTTTAATTAATGTTATATCACTGTTAATTGAAGGAGTATTTTTTTTTAAACATTACCATTTGCCAGTATGGGGCATCACACATTCATACAATTGCTATCCGCACAGTATGTGTACGTATAATCAGATATATCTTGACAGTGTTGCTCTATTGGAATGTGCTTATTTATGGAGTATTTTGTTTTTACCACTAATTAAACACACATTTGTGCGCACGAAAAAGAAAAGGTACGTGTTTTAATTATCATTTCATTTTTCGATTTAAAGCTTTCGTGACTGCAGGGATTCATCTTCTTGGTTCTTTCGGTAAAGTCACGTAGAATGTAAATAATAAAATAATAAAAAATACAACTAAAACATAATAAAATCATTTTCACGACGTTTCGGCCACAACGCAAGCAGCCGTCCTCAGGTGGAGAACAGGTCTGTCGAGAAGACAGAGTCTGTCTTCTCGACAGACCTGTTATGTTTAAGTTTAATTTTTTTATTATTTTATTCTTTCCATTCTACGTGACTTTACTGAA
>CM025629.2:6168135-6185250 GCA_014621495.2 Entosphenus tridentatus
TGCAGTGTACAGGTGAATGTAGTGTACAGGTGAGTGCAGTGTACAGGCGAGTGTGCAGTGTACACCAGGACACAGCTCGGCTCACCGAAATTATCCATGGCTGGGTCTTTATCAGGCGGAAAGTTTCCTGTGATGTCTCTTTGACCTGCACCACCTGAACGACACAACATCCACCCCCACCACGATAAACACGCAGAAACGAAGAGCCTTCGAGAATAATAATATTAATTACTATGGACCGATTTATAAACGATTCTGGCGGACAGGGTTACGATGCGCATGTTTACACACGCGGCAATCTGACCCAAAAATCTCATACGAAGTTATATTTTCGGTCGCGAGACTCCGCCAACGTGTTACAATGTATGGACCGTCGAGGGAAGTCATTGTTAGTGAGCGCCTGTGACGGTTTGCACGAGGCACTTGAGCCTGAGCGCACGCAGGAAAAAGCAGAACACACAGACACACACGGCACAAAGACCACCCACGCCTGGTTTGCACCTCTGTTATCAGGAGTGTTACGGTCAAAGTGCTCTTTGCCTGAAGCGAGCCTAATGGCTGGGCTCGTGTGTCTGTTGGCTAAGCTACGCGGTGCCAAATGAACATTGCACGAGGTGCCTCAGTTAGGCACCTTTATGGTCCATATATGTATGTTGAAGTTCGTCGGGAGACTTACCTCATTCAACAATTCGTCATTACTAGCAACAGAGACCGGCTTTCGGTGAACCATTGAACAACGACGGCCACTGCATCGTGCGCTTTCAGATGCGCTTCTGCGGCTATCTGGAATGCTCTCCCTTCCGATATTAGGAAGCCACTGGGGCGATGCACTTTTAGATCTAAATTGAAAACTAAGTTATTTAGAACTGCTTTTTGTCTTTAGTTTGTTCTCCTTCCCCTGCACCTCCGATTAGCATGGTTTGCTACGTACTTCAACATACATACATACATGAACGGTTTTGTCATCCAAAATTTACCCCATTAATTCGCCGTCGTTTAGGCCGTCAGCGTTAATGAACAGGTCTCCCGAGCTGAGATTAGCCTTCTACTCATGCCCTTGGATGATCGCAAGCGCTCACCGGATTGGGTGAGGTGTAGGGCGCAAGAGCAAGATACCCGGCGAAATTAAAGTACAGGGTGCTTCAAAAAAATGTTAAAACTTCTCAAAATTTGCAACAATACCACTTCATGCTCTCGTTTCCCCTCTGTACCATCCGAAAAAATGCAATTATTTCACCCAAGACTAATGTGTAAGAGATTCTCGAGACATTTCTCATATATGATACTAGCGGTAAATACCTGGCGTTGCCCGGGCGAAAAAGGCAGACACACACATGGACTTACACACAGACATCGACCCATACACATAGAAACACATCGACTTACATGCACACACACACATATGTACTCACACACACAGACATCGACTTTAGACACACACATATGTAGTTACACACACAAATGGACTCACACACACATAGACTTACATACACATATCGACTCACATATACATACATAGACTCAACAACAACCGCCAATCGCCACTAAGCGGCAGAGACGTAACCACGATGCTTGTGGCAGGCTATGTGCACCTTGAGGCCACGTGAAGTGTCGAACGCCCGCTGGCAGGTCACGGGGCAGAGCCAGATGCTACAGGTCGACTGACTGAGACGACTGGCTGGTGCAGCACCTGTGCCCCATACTGTGCCAACTTGCTGTGCTTTAGCCACCCGGCGCTCCGCTCATTGTTGTGAGCGTCGCGTGGAGTGTCCGATGGTACATAGACTCACGCACACATTGACCTACACAAACACACATATGGACTTACAAAGACACACATATCGACTAAGACACACACACAGGGACTTATACACATGGACCCATGCACACACATCGACTTACAGACACACATCGACTCACACACATACATAGACTGACACACACACATATGAACTTACACACACATATCGACGCACACACACACATGGACTCTCACACACATACACACATTGCCGTACACACATCGACTGACACACGTAGACTCCCACATAAAGATACATGTACTCTCACGCACATAGAGGCACACACACATGGACTGACACACACACATGGACTTACGCACACACACACACATGTATGTACAGACACACACACATGGACTCACATGCACAGGTGGACCAAAACACACACACAGAAAGAGACTTACACTGACTCACATGGTGCGACGCACACACAGCGACTAACACACATGCACATTGACTGACACAAACACACAGACATATCGACTCGCACACACAAACACATCGACTCTGACACACAGACTCACACACACACACACATTGACTCACACACATACAGAAACATCAACTTACACACACACATCGCCGCAGACATGCACATCGACCCACACGCACACATGGACTTAGACGCAGGCATTATTATTGTGAAAAGTAACTGAATTAAAAATGAGTAGTTGTGTACACACGCACACCACGCACACACATTGACTAACACACACACATGGACTTACGCACACACACATTGACGGTATGCACTATCACTACAGCAGTGCACACGGACAGTGGTGGTACCTTCTTAAACTACAGCAGTGCAAACCGACTGTGGTGGTTCGTGGTATCACTACAGCAGTGGCTAGTGACTGTGGTGTAACCTGCTATTAATACAGCAGTGCATACTGTGGTGGTACCTGCTATCAGTACATGATGCAGGATAGCACACACACATGGACCCTCACACACAATCGACTTACACACAGACATCGACCCACACACATAGAAACACATCGACTTACATGCACGGACCCACATATAGACTCACACAGACAGACATGGACTTTAGACACACACACATGGAGTTACACACACACATGGAGTTACACACACACATGGACTCACACACACATACATAGACTGACAGACACATTGACCTACACACACACATTTGGACTTAGAAAGACAGACATATCGACTAAGAGACACACACAGGGACTTACGCACACACATGGACCTACAGACACACAGACTCACACACACAAACATATGAACGTACACACATACATATCGACGCACACACACACATGGAGCGACGCACACACATTGACTCGCACACACAGACACATAGACTTACACACATCACCGCAGACACGCACACATGGACTTAGACGCAGGCATTGTGAAAAGAACTTAATGTAAAATTAGTTGTCTACACATGCACACACATATTGACTAACACACACACACACATGGACTTACGCACACACACATAGACGGTATGCACTATCACTACAGCAGTGCATACCGACTGTGGTGGTACCTGCTATTAAGACAGCAGTACATACTGTGGTAGTATCTGCTATCAGTACAGCAGTGCATACTGCTGTGGTGGGACCTGGTATGATTACAGCAGTGGATATTGTGGTGGTACCTGCTATCACTACAGTAGTACATGGTGACGCTATGTATGTTATATCTAAAAGGGAAATGTGTGAATGTGTGTGTTGGAAATGGTAAGCATACTTGGCGACATGCAAGTGAAACGGGAATAGGGCGATTCGAAAGGAATCTCCAACCTTCGATTCCTTAGCGCGATTTAATGAATCGATTCGGAGCACGCTTTGGTTTAATAATGAACTATTTAGTTGCATTTTCATTTGTATGTAATGTTTTAAAGTTTTCATAAGTTTTTGAAATATATTTTCGTGCCGGACAACGCTGGGTATTTTCCGTTAGTAGCAGTATATTTGGACTCTACAGTACAAATTCCTCAGGTGACAGAGTGGCGTGGCGAGGCCTGGTCCCGTGCAGAGCCCCCGGCCTTGCCTAGATTGCCTAGGCGGCCGAGGCTGGGGGCTGGGCCGAGGCTGAGCCGCTACACCCCCCCGCCACCGCGCTGGAAGAATCGTGTGTAGGCGCTATAATTGTAGTATGTAACGAGCCTATAATAGTAAGTGCACACATTGGGGTGGGGGGGGGGGACGTGACAGTGTGATGAATTTACCTCAGCGTTGCGTGTAAATTTTGTAGCATTTTTACCGCCAATGAGAAATGGCATCAGCGTCGAGCGAGGGGGGCGTGCGCGCTTTGCCTGGCAACTGCCTGTCAGCGGTTCGCGCATGCGCAAGAGCGTACTTTGTCCCGCGCCGGTCGGCAAATATAAATAAATAAAGAGAAATCGCACCAAAAACTCGATTTTTACTACTTTAAAGGTGACGGATGGGAAAACGGAATAACCTATTCCCACCGCAGAGCTCGGGGCGTGCCGCCCGGCAAATTTATTTTGTTGTGAACCCCACCGTCCAAGAGCCAAATCCCTCGCAAGCTAGCGTGCGCAGATGGCCAGACAGAGGGACAGCCAAAGAATGACGTTTATAGGTTAGAAAAGAAGATAAGAAAACAGAAGAGACTGTAGGGGGCAAGTGCTGTTAGCGAGCACCTATGAAGGCCGGCACGGCACACGAGGGGTGGGTGGTTAGAAAAGAAGATAAGAAAACAGAAGAGACTGTAGGGGGCAAGTGCTGTTAGCGAGCACCTATGAAGGCCGGCACGGCACACGAGGGGTGGGTGACAGCACCACGCTCAGCCGCCTTTGTCCCCCCAGTGGCGATGTTCACACAGCAGACCAGTTACTCGTTTGAGGCTGAGTCGACCTACTGGAGGCCCAGGACCGGTTAAAATAATCGTCACCGGTGGTGGCCGTGAGCGGGAATTGAACTCGGGTCGCCGGGTTCGTAGCGCAGCGGCGCGCTACCCACTACACTACAATGCGTGACGCTTCCATATGCGCGGGTCACATGACAGATTTGACATCACAGTTCACTTGCCGTGCAAAAAATATATGCATTATTGAGCTCCCCCCCCCCCCCAAAAGTGTATTTTTATAATGTTTGCATAGTGTACAGTCTAGAAAATACCCAAATGGCAAATTTCAAGTTTGTTGCATGTCGGGAAGTACGCTAAACATTTTGAACAGACACATAATCACAACTTTGCCTTTTATATATATGGAGATAACTGTCGACAGTTACAATTGGTCTTGCAATTGATACACATGTATTGCTACAGTAGAGTTATTGCAACGTGAAAAATGCAAACAGCGAATGAGTAAATTGGCAAATGCATGAACGAATGGGTGAACAGACAAACGAGTAAATTGGGAGCGTATAAATAAGTGGAATTGGCAAATGACCGTGTGAATGAAGAATGAATGATGGAATTGGCGGATTATTTTCCGAATGAGTGTGAAAATTGCAATATTGAATAGGCGGATGAATTGAGTGAATGAGCGAATGAATGATCACATAGGTGGATGAATCAGTAAATAGGAGGATGAATGAACGAAGGACAAAATCAAATGAGTTATGCACGCACGCACATATTTACCTTTATCCTCCTGGGTCTCTTCAAGCGACTGATAATTCACCTTGGTGGCTCCGACTCTTATGGCCTGGGACTCGCCCCCACACGTGTGGTCAGAGGTCGCGGTGGGCATTGGCAGGGCCGGACCTTGGGCAAACACACACGAGGCGCACAGTTGAAAGGTAAACTTTCTTTTCGAGTAACGTCACGGTTCAAGATTATTATTGCCGTTTTTCGTTGATGGTGGTGGTGGTTATTGTTAAGCAAGGTGTGGATCGGACTAAACATCTGGTGGAAGAATTAGTGAGTGAAGTTCAAGTGAACAGTGACCGTGGTTGTAGCGATAGAGTAATGAGGAGACGGCTGACCGCTGATCAGTGATTGGAGTGACTTAGTGAATGCACATGATCATCAACCTTAAACAAAATATCTGCTCATGCTGCTGCATTGCCAGTGCTACGCAAGGACAATTAACAAAATCAAAACATTTTGATTTAAGGCTTTCGTGACTGCAGGCAGTGGCGGCTCCTGCAAAATCTCTCAGGGGGGGCAAATGTTTGGATGATTGATAAGGATAAGGTCCACCCATGCAATGGATAAATTAACAGCTTAAGCATGTAAAGGCAACTTCACTACTTTAATATTAATGAAAAATAAAGTGACTCTTACAATACATCTCCTTGTTTGTTTCTATACTCACTATTATTACACTGCTTACATCACATTACTCGCTTAATACACTGCTTACTTAAACTGAAATTTTGCTCTTCTCTCTTTCAAAGTAGCAAAGTGATCAATTACTCTCTCATTGAAAGCAGGCATGTTCCTGACTAGTTCCCTCTCCATGGAAAGCATAGCCATTGCATTCAGACGTTCCTGTCCCATTACATTTCTCAGGAATGTCTTGATTCTCTTTAAGGTTGAGAAACACCTCTCAGCTTCAGCAGTTGTCATGGGAGTGGTTATGAGGATGTTCAACAGAGCAACAGTCTCTGAAAAAGTATCCTGGAGGTTGTACTTCAGCAAAACCTGGTACAGCGCCAATGCACCACAGCAGCCCTTGAATTCTGGACTCTCATAAATGAGAGACAGTTCAGTCTTCAGCTTAGCCTTATTTAACATAGGGTATGCCCTGACAGTGATGTTCGGTACCGAACTGTGTAAAAGTACCGAAAGAACCAAGAATATGAAACTCAACACATTCGTCGATAACAGTGTGACATTGAAAGTTAAAAATTCCTTCTAATAGGCGACTTTTCGGGAAATCTTCCTTCTTCGTAGCACTCAAATCAATAACCCGACTGCTTTACGACGACTGCAAACACTCCTGGCAAGCTTGCTTGGCTGGTTGCAGTGGGGAGTGATCATCACATCGTCTCTAGCAACGACGCTTAAGTGACCAGGCATTGCAAGGAGGAGGCTGTCACGTGGCTCTCTAATTATTACTTTTTTCACTGTATATCTGGTGCACTAACTGTGTAAAAGTCACGTGTAAAAGCATTAACTTGCGATCTGGCTTGGGCCCTTCATTGTTCCTGTACTTTTCTAACACCACTTCTGTTCTTACTGAAATCACAGCCCAAGGACCTGAGCAAAAATATCCGAAAATTGCAAGGTACTCGGACATCTGGTCTCTTCAGTTCTCACCTGGTGAAACAAATAAACTTGAACCACACACTGTAACGCTCTGAACCGCCACAACCCTATCAACACTGGATTTAGAAACATGCGTTTAGACTATTTGGCTGCTATACATTTCCAAATGATAAGCCAATTTCTTAACCTATCATTTGTGGCCAGGTCACTTCTGAAAAAAAAGTTATATAGCTCAGTGGGCCTTTCCTGATACAATAAAAACTAGTTAAAAAGTTTACTTTGAATAGAATACCACAACTACCACTCTCACAGTGTCCTGGCATCATCACCATGAATATAAAAACAAACCGCCACAATCTACGGATCTAAACACCATCGTAATAACACCACCATCATCATAATCACCACAACCCTACCACTATACCACCACCACAACACCTACCCCACCCTCCCACCCACCACTACGCCATTGACGGTTAGACCTTGGCACTCTGAACAGTTCATTTATGGTCACGTTACGTTCACACCCACTGCGGTACAAAGCGCTCGTGTCAATATATAACCCGCGGTATATGTCACAGTCCTCAATAACGGTCCCCGTAACATCGGCATGCCCTTCCTCTGCCCCCTACGCGCCTAAATCACTGCATCTGGATGACTACGAGAGTAACCCCGAGGTATTAAGAGAGAGGGGATTGGTGGTTGGAGATGTGGATACAGGGAGAGTGACTGAATGATAGACAGCGCGCCGTGAGGATAAGAGGAGAGTGACGGGGGAGGAGAGAGCTGTGGATGAAGAGGAGAGGACTGTGGGTGAAGGAGGGAGATGTGTGTGGAATGAAAGGTCTGGATCCCTTGCCTGTCCCCGCATGCCGGTGAGGAGAGTGTTCACTACACGTACATCGTCACATATATCAACATCAGCAACCATCATCATCATCATCAATCCACTGCTGGATGAAGGACTTGCCAACCAAGCCACCCCTTATACTCCCTGCGATGCTAATTTCGAACAGTGTGGCCTGCCCAAGAGTGTTAACCTGGTTAAACAAATTAACTTAAACATGAAACAAGAACAAGTCAATTAACAGTCAGAGGGATGTCTCTAACCTGCACATGTTCTCTCATACAGCACGTGCATTTATGCTCAGTGAACCTTACCTGGTCAAATATAAAAGATGTTAAGTTTCGTAGTCGTTAGTTGTAAAATGTTAAGGAACTGGGAAAAAATCTGAAAGATGTGCAAAGAAGCATGTGTAAATGCGTGCTTGGAATTCACATTAAAGACGGAACAAAAATTACCCGCAAAAATGTCCTCAGAAATGTATTAGCCACCTGTATTATTGCCAGAAATGGTAAATCATTTGCTTATTCTTTTGTATGTACCCAATGGGTGTTTGTTTACCTATGCCAAAATATAAACCAAACCGAATACCTCTGCTCCCAGCTATTGTGTGTGTATCATTGATCATGTCTATTTGTTTTGCGAGTAAAGCGCCTGTAAATGATAAACCTTGAAGCGGGGTTTGTGGTTTGGCCCTGACACAGGCGAAGCTTGAGGGGGGAGTGGAGAAAAGGCGGCTCGGATAAAGCAGCCGCCTGGTGTGGTAAACACCGCCTGGCCTCATGGTTTTTTTCTCTTTCCAATAAATCAAATGAGGATATTATTTGGTGATGTTGCTACGTCGGAAGTGGAGCCCAAAGCACGAATCACAAAGCAACTTCAACACATTCATAACATAGGTTTTTGGGGTTAGATTGTGTAGAAAAATATTATCCATAAAAGAGGTTTTTCTTAATATATGGATAATATCTATCGCGAAAGCCTACGTGTTAAACCAACGTCAACACGTCCGTGGCCTTAAAATAAAAATATAATCAGTGACGTTTCGGGCAGTGGCCCTTCTTCACAGCATATATAAAGTACCATTAGCCATAATGTTGCCTGGTGTATATGTATAGAAATTTCCCCGTTTAAGGCCACACACAGTATTTATTGACGAGTGGAATTGAACTGTTAAATAATACAGTTTACAAGTGTAGTGACATAGCACTGACTCCTGTCCAGCAGCGGCAACTGCGGTGGACAGTTAGCGCACACACCATTGAGCATATACACGGGTGTGCCGGCAGGGCAGAGGAACTGGGGCAAGAGTCACAAGACCTCATCGGGCAGCCCCTGGAACCCGCTAGTGGGTTCGAGAAGGGAGGCGCAGCCAGGTTGGAGCCAGGCCGCCTTCACTCGATAATTACACGGCCGGACAGTTGTTGGCTGTCTCGGTTGATGCCATCGGTGCAACGCGGTTACGGTTGTGTCTCGGTTGGGCTGTACGGCAACACAAGCGAGAACAGAGGCGATCCTATGTGTGAACGGCCGAAGGGTGTTACAATAAAAGAAGGTGCCTCTCGCAACTACCTCATCTCCGACTTGTGCTACACTACATCTGGTGTCAGAAGTGGGGTTCCAAATTGACCCTGAAGAGGACCCACCTATAGTGTCATCGGGACCAGGATGGCGGGACGGTCATCCCTCCGACAGCCCCGGGACCCGGGACCCCGATTACAAAGGCCGTTGGCTGCGGAGCAGTTGGAGAGGCGCCGCGGATCAGCGCGACAGCCACTGCACATCGACGGGAAAGCGGCTACGCATCTGTGGGAGAGCGGCTGCGGAGGAGAGCGGCTGCGCATCTGCAGGAGAGCTGCTATGCATCTGCAGGGAAAGTGGCTGCAGAGGAGAGCGGCACAATTTTCCGCAGTCGCCCGCCAGCCACATGGCAATGTGGAGGACCGCAGTGTCGAGAGGGGCATGGGATGTCGCGGAGAGCGCACCGTGGGCGACAGCGCAGAGAGGAGTCACGGGGAAATCTCGGCTGGAGCATTCGTCGGAGCAGGAGTAAAGGGGCCCGGACAGGAGACCGTGCATATGGTGGGCATCATTTTGTCCCTGGAGGACCTACCGTGGCTAGTGGGCACCAGTTTGAGGCGAGCGCGGGAACGCGCAGAGGAGGCGCAGAAGTCAAAGGCGCTGCAAGGGGCCGCTTTTGACCTGCCACAGGAGGCCCGCACAAAATTCCTCAAGAGAGAGCGAGGGGAGGCCAAGACACCCCACGCTTTCCGGAAGGCGCTGCTGGTGCTGGGACTTGGAGGCATACCCACACTTGGGTGAGGGGGCGCTCGACTTTTAGGTGGCGGAAAGGTTGAGGGCGCTGGCGCCGGAGTTGAATATCGTCCTGCTCTCCGCCACCGGAGCAGAGATCTCAACAAGCCTACGAGGACCACCAGCATTGGTCAAGAATGGAGGCTGGGCCATGGCGGATGGAGGACATGATTGCAGCATTGGGCGGCCGGGGGATGCGCTAGAGGATCCCTGCGGCAGGATTGGCGGCGGGGGCAGTCCCTCCCACCCTGGGAACCTACGGCCAAGTGTTTTATGTGTGACCGGTTGGGCCACATCGCTATTGAGTGTCCGGGTGTCAGCAGGGCACCGGCAGTGTCACCGATATCCTCCGACCCGCCAGCAACGTCTTCCCAAGCCCCACCGGACCCGGGTCTCTGAGGCCTTCGAGACCGCCATGTACGAGTTCTCAGAGACCAGATCCGGACAGGTGCGGCAGAAAATCCAGGGAGGGGCCGCGCCCTTTAGGCCGCGAGTTCCTCCTTCCTCCTTCATCTCTCCCCATTCCTCAGAGTCCTGAGGGTCCAAGACCATGCTGAGACAGGGGTGACCAGTGCTAAGAACCGGCTCACGCGAGCTACGTTCCGGTAAAACCAGACTCTCCCTTGCACGGTGAGACTCGGGGGGAGAGGAGGTGTTGGGGATAAGGCCCTGGGTAAGGGGTTGCGTTGGGTGTGTTGCCGGTTCGCAGGAGGCACCGTGTTGTGTGGGTGTGTTTGCCGGTTCGCGGGAGGTGCCGCTTTGTGTGGGTGTGTTGTCGGTTCGTGGGGAGCGCCGCGTTGGGCTGTGTGTTGTTGGTTCGCAGGGGGCACCGCGGTTGAGTCACGACTGTAAAAAATAATATTTCTCTTCCTTTTGTGTTCAGTTGGTTCGGTGATAGGGGTATTCCTCAGGTTTGGGGGTTGCTCTGCCGGTACACCAGTTTTGGCTGCTGTATTGGCAGCCGGGACGGCTGTTTTTTTAACGGACAGCGCCTCCGTGTGAAGGATCGTGTCTGGAAGCCCAGTCGACCTCTTCTTCTCCCAGCGAGGGGTCGCACCCTTTAGGCCATTTGTGTGATGTCCCGGGGGTCCCCAGCGCGCAAGTTCCTGCTCGAGATGGGGGACCGGCGTCAAGGACTCGCTCCAAAAGCGCTTCTTTCTGCTGAACCGCTCCCTTCCCATCATGTTCCGACATTGTCCGGTGGGTTACCGCAGCCGCGAGGAGGGCTATGGCTTCCGGTTGATCTGGGATCCTTCCCGATACTCGTAGGCTACGGCGCGCCAGCGGACGTCGTGAATTGTTGTGCTTCCCCCGCGGTTCGGGTTTAATAATAACGGGGTTTTGTTACTGATATTCTTTGGGTTTTTCAGTAAAGCCACGTAGATGGAAAAATTATCAAAATAATAACAATAACAGGACGTTTCGATCGCAACACAAGCAATCGTCTTCAGGTTAAAAAAGAGGGGAAATCTGCCGAGGCAGGCTGTTTTATAAAGGTTTAGAGATGGGCGGGGCAGCTAATGTTAATGTAGGAGAGGTCTCCGTAACCTGCAGTAGGTCTACACCAATCAAAGAGCTGTTTACAAATGGTTTAGAGATGGGCGGGCCAGCTAATGTCAATGTGGGAGAGGTACTACGGAGCTGTGGGGGTGGCCATTGTATTGTGAGAGATTAGCATGTCAATGTAAGAAATTTGCTTGTAAATGTGAGCCCGGACAGCGCAGTGGCCACATGGAGGTGGAAAAGAATGGCAAGCCGCCATTTACTAACAGCTAACGGTGCCTGTATTAGTGAATGTAACTCAGAGAGTCGAAAATAACTGCTAACATAGGTAGGTAGGATAGGAACATCACAGCCAGTTATAATAACGTCCTTCCAATGATTGCTCAGTTTGTACCCATCTTCTCGGTTGAAATTGTGTCTGTGTTGACATATGTGGATGGCTTCATGAACGAATCTTTGTTGATAGCCAGTGGATTTGCAGAGTACCTTCCTCTTGGCAAAATCTATTTCGTGTGTGTCCACAGCGTTAAAACAATGATCAGCCACGGCTGAGGTATTGATCCTACCGTGTTTCAGATCTGCCTTATGTTCACGGACCCGGTCTGAGACATGTCGCTTAGTTTCCCCAATGCAACTGCTGTCGCAGACACAGCTTAAGTTGTAGACACCAGGGTATTGCATGTCGGGGATCGTATCCTTCACAGAAGGGATAAAATCACGAATTGTATGTACTGTGTTGAGTCGTAACTGGATCTTGTGTTTGCTTATGATTTTGGAAATCTGATCTCAGAGAGAATAAGACTGCTCCGATTTGAACGAGACAATTTAGACAAGACCCTCTTGCAATCACACTTAACATTGACAGAAAAAATGTCTACATCTGATTGGGACCATGTAGATAACATGACAGCCTCTTCAGCTGCCTCAATGTCAGCTAAATGCAAAGATAACTTAATTTCCAAGTTCAACCTCCTCTCCAAGAAGAAACCAGATCCAGACACTAAAAGTTAGATGGTGACAAGATTGTTATCAATCAGATCAACAGCCCAATTTCGGACAGCCTAAAATCGGTTCTCGCTAAAGGGTTGAATTTCGTAATTCACCCCTAAACACATCCCAGCTGATGATATCATTGCCCCAGGTCGACAGGGTGTTTGACACATTCCTGCAGACGTAGCAAGATTGGAAATCGCTGCAATCCTCAAAAGCACTAAGACACCTATTAGCAACATCAGCAAGGATAATCACCTTGAACTCTCTCAACTAAAAAAGAGAGATGACATAGTCATCCTCT
Source organism: Entosphenus tridentatus (assembly GCA_014621495.2). Taxonomy (NCBI): domain Eukaryota; kingdom Metazoa; phylum Chordata; class Hyperoartia; order Petromyzontiformes; family Petromyzontidae; genus Entosphenus; species Entosphenus tridentatus. The sequence continues at coordinate 6,181,061 of CM025629.2, forward strand.
CAGCCGACAAGGGCAATGCCACTGGACCTACTTAATGATGGCAGCTATATCAAAATCAATAGAGATCCTACCAACCGCCTGGTTACGAAAACAAACAACATCACTGATTCGACATCTTTAATCGAACCAACCAAGCGGCTTGCCTTAAAACCCTCTGCTGCTAGACCACCCATATTTTATGGCTTACCAAAAATCCATAAAGAAGGCACACCACTCCGCCATATCGTCTCCACCATTGGCTCACCCACCTACAAACTGGCCCGATTTATGTCTGAGACCTTGCAACCATTCACTGGTAAGACCACCTCAGCTGAACTTAACTCAGCTCACTTGATATCTTCAATTAAGGACATCTCGCTATCTCCAGGTGATTTTCTGGTCAGTTTCGATGTGGTGTCTTTGTTTACCAAAGTTCCTGTGCCTGACACCATTGCAATCATTGAAGATTTTGTCCAACAAGGATTGCATGCTGATGTACCAGCCCTGGTTAGACACTGCCTCACCAACACTTACTTCACCTGGTATAGAACATTCTACAAACAAGTTGAAAGTACCCCTATGGCTTCTCCCATGGTGAAACACATGTCATCGGGTATACCTTGTGTATTTATAACATTACACATTTTTTTACTTTTATGAGTACAGACTACATGAAAGACAGTTTAACTGCGTTTTACACATACAATCGGTCCATAAGTCAAGGTGAACGGAAAGGAAAAATTTCGCAACACTGCAAATATAGCTATTCTGCAAAGTGAATGTCACGATAGCATACGCGTTCGTGGGAGTGCGTGAGTTATTAACGAGATGAGTCGATATCTGTGTGTGCATGCGCGCGAGTACGTGCGTGCGTGTGAGGGTTTGGATGAGCTGGTGGGGTTAATTTGCTGAATCGGTGGGTGCGCGTGTGGGCTGATGATTGCATGTCTGGGTAGAGGTGGTGCTGTACGTGGAAGAAAGTGTGTGTAGTCGTTTTTGCGCTTGTGCGTGTGCAGTTTAGTGTATAGGTTTGTATTTAGGTCTGTGAGTGTTGGGCTTTGCTTACCTAGGGTGAGTCAGTGTGAGTACGTGTGGGTTAGATTGATGAGTATTTATCTGGGTAGGTGGGTGTGTGTGTTTTCACCGATGGACCCATGGAGTTGGGTGTAAAGTTAAAGGTGGAGTTGCCAAATGTATACAACCAGCGCAGAGACCGAGGCTTGCTGATAAAAAAAGATCGCCCATATCCTTATCATACTACAGAATTTGGGGCAAGTACTGTTAGCGAAAACCTATGTTGGCCATGGGTGGGTAGCCAGCACCCCGCCCGGCCGCCTTTGTCTCCCTAGTGGCGACGTTTACACACCGTGCCAGGTACTCATTTGAAGCTGAGTCAACCTAGGGGAGGCCCAGGAGCGGTTCAAGATAATCGTCACTGGGTGTTGGCCGTGAGCGGGAATCAAACTCGGGTCGCCGGGTTCGTAGCGCTGCGCGCTAACCGCTACCCGCGATGATGACAGCAGTCGACGTGCAAAACTCAATCGGAGGGGCGAGTGGAAGAGAAATGATTGATCATAATGATGGTGGTGACGTTCAGGAGCTCAAACAGCAGAACATTTCGGAGGCGGGATACATCGAGTGCAAAGTCACATATAACTCCACGTGTCTTTAGGCTTACACGAATATTGTAATACACCACCTGTGTTTTTATCCTCAGTGCTGGCAAATCCGTGTTAACCGGTTTCCACTGCGGTAAAAAATAAAAGTCACTCTTTTCGGGAAACAATTCTGATCTGGTATAAACTCATCTTTTTGGTTCTTTCGGTAAAGTCACGTAGAAGGGAAGTAATAAAATAATAAATATAAAACATAATAAAATAATTATTTTATTTTATTACGTGACTTTACCGAAAGAACCAAGAAGATGAATCCCTGCAGTCACGAAAGCTTTAAATCGAAATGGTATAAACTCATCTTGCAATATGAAGTGAAATCTTGATGTGAAGCTTTCGTGACTGTCTAACAAGCTTTCGTGACAATAAAAATGCATCAACAAAATTAGGTGGGAGGGGAGCTTCATACAGCAGTGGATTTACCACGGACGATGATGGCGTCCTATGAAATGTGTCTAAACACGACGCAGTAATCTCCCGAATCCGTATGTATTTATCAATAATTTGCATTAAAAGTCTCAACATCTGTCGACGGCACACAGAGGCCCCCTGAGAGCGAGCGCTATCTACACCACCTCTTCTTGCCGACCCGCCTACGGTTAAGGAAATTAAGAAAACGATGAAAACATTCGCAAGTTTTAAGTGGATTTACCGATATCCGTGGGCGCCGCCGGAATGATGATGTGGTCACCCGGACCGTGTTCACCGCTCACACACGAAGTCCAATTTATAGTCTCGAAATGACGCTCACTTGGCAATCCTTAAACAAAGCTCATACATATTTCATGGACGCTTGATATGCGAATGGTCGCTTGTTTGAACACGCAATGGGACTCTCTCTTGTCCTAAATATTAATGAAAAATAGTGGACGCTTGCCCGTTATTTTCAAGGCAAAAGCAGACCCATCACTTATGCCCCCAGCCACCCCCTAATATTGATGATGAATTGTTGTTACATTATTGTTGTTTGTGTTAGATACACTTAATATTATAAAATTTAAGCGTGTGCGTTACCTGCGACGACATACGCGTCAGAAGCGTGGACGTTGGCAAATACCGCGAAACGAAAGTTGAAAAGCGTGCCAAGGAACACGGAGGGTTTGATATTCTTAGGTTTTTTCGGTAAAGTCACCAATGTAATAAAGCTCGTTGAGGCGACTTCTGGAATCCGTCTTTTATTAAACTTGTATACAGCTTTTCCTTCACGCTGCTGAGAGGGACAGATAGAGAGAGACACACACCGCCACGTGGCAACCCGGAGCCCCGCTCCCGCGTGGCCCCCTTCCTCTGTTCGTTCCCTAAGAATATGAATCCTTGCAGTCACGAAAGCTTCAAATCTAGAATTACGGAGGGGTTGCTTGATTTAAATTACGCCGACAGACAGAATGCGAAATACGCATCATAGCACACATCGCAAAATTTGGGATATTGGATAAGACGTCGCAGGAAGGGTTGATGGCCTGTGCTCGACACTCAACGGCAGAATGGAAGTCAAAGGACGAACAGAGAGTTGCACACAAAAACAAAGAACCCCCGTATAGTCATAACAGACTGCCGGGAAAGTGCTGTTAGCCAGCACCTATGAAAGCAGGCACGGCACACGGGCGGCTGGGTTTGCCAACACCACGCCCGGTCGCCTTTGTCTTCCTAGTGACAATGTTTACACACCGCGCCAGGTACTGATTTAAGGATGAGTCCACCTTGGGGAGGTACAGGACCGGTTCAGATGTTCATGACCGATGATCGCCGTGAGATGTGTTGGGGCATTCTGTGAGTGTTGATACATGTGGGATGAAACCGGAGCACCCGGAGAAACCGCACGCGTGTGGAATGACGACTCAACGCGCTTCTCTTGAGATGGCACTTTATTGCAGACACGTTCACTTGACATCAGGCCCCACCTTCTTGGTTCTTTCGGTAAAGTCAGGTAGAAGAAAGATAATAAAATAATAAAAATAAAACATAATAAAATAATACAATTCTCACGACGTTTCGGCCACAACGCAAGCAGCCATCCTCAGGTGAAGAACAGGTCTGTCGGAAAGACAGCGTATTTTATTATATTTTATTTTTATTATTTTATTATCTCCCTTCTACGTGACTTTACCGAAAGAACCAAGAAGATTAATCCCTGCAGTCACGAAAGCTTTAAATCGAAATCAGGCCTCACTCCAAGAGCCCCTTTTATACCGACCGAGGCCAATGCCCCCCTTCCCGAACCTTCTCACTGACAACGGACGCTCGCTCCACCGGCAGACTCCACCGTCCTCTTCCGTCACCTGACCGCACTCCCTTCTCGAATATTCCCGTAGCCACCAGTCCCTTCACACTCACAGCTGACTCCCCTGTCATTACCTCCCGTGGCCACTAGTGCACTCGCACCACATGCAGGCTCGATTATCATTGCACATCAAAGTTAATTTATTAGGGGGAAAATGTCAAAACTGGGTGGTTTTTAACTTTTGCCGACAAAACTGGATCGCAAATGACAAAACTGGGTGGTCTTGGAAAATGACAGGCAAAACAGGGTGGTGCTTT